>JAHZMZ010003673.1:0-28275 GCA_027743805.1 Lepidocyrtoides sp. E14 | reverse complement strand
ATACGAATGCAATGCATGCATTGTTTTTTGCATGATAAACTTTGGTGGTTTTGCTGAACAAAGTAAAAACACAATCAGTACAAGAATATAATACAATGTTCATACCAAAATTAAATAAAGTTTAAATATGTAGGCATCTTGAATATTTCGTAACGAATTCCCTTGAGATTTTGCTAGGTTTCGAATTTTTCGAATTATATTTTACGTCTTTTTCTTCCTCCTAAGTATTCACGTCAATTATATGAGTTGGAACTCATTTCTTCTTATTATTTTTTTAAATATTGTTTTCGTTGGTAAACATGAAAAAATAGCTAATTGAAAAAAAAACATTGTTTTATGCATCAAAGAGCTTCATTCACTTTAAGTAAATACATGTGGTTTCTTTCTTCACGATGACGGTTATATGTTATTGTTGACGCTGTTCGTAATTTACGAATCGTAGTTTATCAACTAATCCTCGCAATTTAGCGATACGACAA
This sequence comes from Lepidocyrtoides sp. E14, assembly GCA_027743805.1. NCBI lineage: Eukaryota > Metazoa > Arthropoda > Collembola > Entomobryomorpha > Entomobryidae > Lepidocyrtoides > Lepidocyrtoides sp. E14. The sequence continues at coordinate 27,796 of JAHZMZ010003673.1, read as the reverse complement.
TGCGGCAGAAACTACCATCTTTCATCATGTATGGCACTAAAAATCCCATCATTGCTATAATATTGCTTGTCCATCTGTCTGCACCTGCACCACAAATATGGATATCTGATAGAGCATTTCGTTTAAACATTATGCGCAAGTGGATAGATAATCTTACATACAAAGTGGTTGCGCTATGTAAATACGGAGAATCTTTTAATTTTTCAGAAGTAACTAGTCGGACCTTGGATTGTAATTCCATAAAGTAAGTTTCAAAGTTAAAGTCGTCAATGACAAGTATTTCCGCTACTTTTCTACATATTTATGTTCTTCACAGTTTTATTTGTTTGTTTGCTCGGAAAGACAAACCATCAAAACCCAACTTGAATCCGATGGTTATTTGGTTGAGGTGGGGAATGTTTGAAAAAGGCTCCACTGGCTAACACTTTGTTTCAAAGTTCAGCATACTTAAATCCCTCAATAAATACTCTCTGGGTATATTTATACCATTACGGTTTTTATTATGCATAATATAGTACATATGAATCAAAGTGGGAGCATCGAGCAGTAGACAATATTATAGATTGTATATTCCCACTAGACTTCGTTTTGTATTGCATATTTTTCCTCTTGATGGAAACCACTGCCAGAGAATTTGCGACGAATTTAAATGACATAGACATGTATAACCACTTTTAGAAACTGTAATACCTTTGCTCTAGACTCAATTTTAAGCTGTTTACCATGGGCTTTATGATGGACTACTGTACGGTACAGCACCAGCTTGTTTAGNAGGAATTCGAACTGAGATGACATAGACATGTATAACCACTTTTAGAAACTGTAATACCTTTGCTCTAGACTCAATTTTAAGCTGTTTACCATGGACTTTATGATGTAGTTCCAGCTTGTTTAGTTATATTTATATTTAGTTGAGAATGTTTACAGAGATAAAACAACAGTGAAAATTTGTAGGCAAAGCTGTCTATCAGGAACGGGAATCGCGTCATGTCGATGAGTTTTTGCGTTATATAAGACAAATGTAGTTTATAATGGCTGCTGAGTAGAAGCCTCTTTTCCATCAACTCTTATGTATGGACAGGAGAAGAGAAAGTATATAAAAAGAAATGAAACGGTTTTCATTTTGCAGATGTAAAAATTATTGGCATGAGCATGTGTACACGGGATGTGCCACAATTTCTAGGTTTTGTGTTTGCTGAGGTGGTTGTTACAACAGGTATTTCTCACTTCATTTTTTCTTTTGCTCTCTTATCGTCAAAGCTAGCAAAAATTGTATGCGGGCAAACATTAGTTTTTGGCAGCAATAAAAATGTACCTTTATATCATTATTGTTTAGCTAATACAAAATTATTATAATAACAAGTGAAGAGGAAAAATAACATTTGTTTGCATTTGTGGAAAAAAAACATGAAGAAAGAGAAAGTTTGAGTTTTGCCTGCCGTCAGTCAAACCGCAAAAATGTAATCAATATGGTGGCATACACATTTTACACGCTGTATGAAGTGAGTGACACGAATTCACCGCAACGAACTTTTCCCAGTAATACTGTGGATAAATTGAGTCAAGCTTTTTTATCTCGGTTTAGGAACAAAACCCATTTTTATGTTGAATATCTCAAAACAATTCATACACTTGCACAACCTCATTTATTGCTTAAAGAGGCATGACACAAGGTGGTCAGTAGAACAGATTTGATGCTATGTTTGAAGGTAATGAAAGGTAGTTAAGCTTTTAGCTCTGAGGAGTTAACACTACTTGAGATCTGCAACAGGTCGAATACAGGTGATTTTTTAGAGAAAGATTTTGTGATAACCATCGTGCATACTCAAAAACGCCCAGCATTATGAGCGATAATACAGATTCAAGCCCAGAGGAAAGGCCTCTTGGAGCTGGAGAAAGTATCTTTACTGAACTTAATCGAATGAGGGAGGCATTGATTGAGAAAGAAAAGGAAGTTAATCGTCTTCAAAGGGAGGTTCACAAGTTAAAAGTGAGTATTATAATAATTATCTTAAGAAATGTCATGCATAAGGCAGTTAAGGTGGAAATAATTTAGAGTAATAACATTGCAAATGTACATTTTATGAAACTTTTGAATTTCAGTCAGTGATAGAAAAATCAGAGTTAACTAGGATCCCCTCGTTATCATCGTATCAGCAAGGAATCATACAGAAAAAATGTGGAGTTTCTGGAGAATGTGGGATTGCTCCTCATAAAGATGGATCTTCCAGTGATGTACACAAATCTGTACAGTCACCCCCAGAACGGTACAATAAGGACTTTCGTACCAGGCAATTGATTAGAGCTGCACTAAGCGAGAATGACTTTCTTCAAAATTTGGATGCTGACCAGGTTCGAGATATTGTGGACTTTATGTATCCGCAGAAATTTAGTCCTGGAGAATTTGTTATCCGTGAGGGAGATCAAGGTAAGTGAAAATTGTGCACATTAACCACAGCAGAGTCACAAAATATTGGGGGTGCGGGTGGGTGTAAATACCTGCATGCACGTAATGTAGCATTTGTCTGAATACCCACCAGGATCCCATTTATACGTGACTGCAGAAGGTCAACTTCAAGTGTCTCAGGATTCTAGAAATTTGGGAATACTAAAACCAGGAATAGCATTCGGGGAGCTGGCATTGTTGTACAATTGCAAACGAACTGCATCTGTGAGAGGTAGATGTACTGCATTTTCAATATGACTAGTATGTATTATGTGTGTACCCTAAAATTTTCTTTGAAATTATTTACTGCATTTAAGCAATTACCGAGTGCAAAGTATGGGTGTTGGAACGACGTGCATTTCAAATGGTGATGGTGAAAGCTGGCATGCAGAGAATAAAGGATCGAATGTCATTCTTGAAATCTGTTCCATTGCTTAAGGGGCTGGACTCTGCCAGCTTGGCAAGAATTGCAGATTGTCTGGAAGTTGTAAGATGAAAAAAAAAATGTTTTCTGCCTCAAGAATATGTAATAATGCCTCCATTACACATCTTGACTTTTGCACATATTATTATGTCATAAGGAAAAATATCCAGAGGGTCACTTCATCATTCGTGAAGGAGCTGTAGGAGACACTTTCTTTATTATAAGTCAAGGGAAAGTTCAAGTTACTGTAAGCGACACGAGTAGGGATACCGACATTGTCGAAGGGGATGAACCAGATACGCCAAACTCAGAGACTCATTGTTTGGAGCCGCTTTCACCCATCAGTGGAGAAAAAATGCATCTTTTGAGGGAACTCTCTTACGGAGATTACTTTGGAGAAAAATCATTACTGCGTGAAGAACGAAGAAGTGCTAATGTGATCGCAATTTCCAATGTTGAGGTAAACATTCATTACGTTTACATTTACACCACTCTGTTATATATATGCTATTTTATGGCTTCAAATTTGTATTTACCTTCATTTTTTATGGAAACAGGTGTTAACATTGGATCGAGATTCATTTATGCAACTAATTGGAGACTTGGGTGAATTCAATCGTCTCAGAAAGCCAGCACACTTTTCATCCTGCTCTCAGCTACACTTCTCCTCTAGCACGCATTTGTCATCATCACCTGCTAAGAGTCAGTTACTTGATGAGGCTGCTCTTGAGAGATCATCGGAAATGCTTTCACGATCGCTGCCCAATCCATCATTTGAAATGTATCACCATTACAATAAGAATGAAGACGATTTTGATTACAATCGGTTGAAATTGGATGATTTAGAATTTGTGGCAACTTTAGGCGTTGGAGGGTTTGGTCGAGTGGAACTTTGCAAGGTGAATGCATGAATAGCAATTTCATAAACTAACTGAGGCACGTTGCCCCATTTAATTCTAACTTGCTAAAATTATCGTGGTTTTTGGAGGTTTCTTACGATCCAACTAAAGTATTTGCGTTAAAATGCTTGCCAAAAGTTCACATTATATCTACCCAGCAGCAGGACCATGTCTACGCAGAAAAAAATATTATGATGTCATGTAACTCACCTTTTATAGCAAGGTATTTTATATGAAAAATTAATGCTATCCATAATTTTATCGTTCTTTCATGAATTCATGAAACACCTGCTCCTCAGATTGAACGGTTATGTAGGCCACATTGCAGGATCATACATGACATGCATAGAAAAAAATGCCAAGATAAAATGTGTTGCCATCTAAGTTACCCCAAAGCGTTTTCATTTGACGGGAAGCAGTGCAGTGTAGTACTGGTAATGTAAGCAAAAGGTTTGAGTTTGAACCAAATTTTAAGGTAAATTTGTTAATATTTCACAGGTTGATTTTGGATTTAGCAAAGTTGTTACTGCAGGACAACGCACTTGGACATTTTGTGGAACGCCAGAATATGTAATGAATCACTTCCAGGCCAATTGTTAATCCGACTCTAAATTTTGTTTAGTACTTATAGCAAATTTGAGATTAGTGGGTGAAAGTACTAAAGTACGACCCTTCTTTCATAAGATCAACTTTAAGTTCTGGAAACACACACATTTTCTGCAATAATGACAAATGTACCACACTAAAATGATCATTTTTTATCAACTTTGTACATTTGCGTTCAAATTTTTTTTATAACGGCAGTCGGTTCCCGTTATTACATAAAACTTTATAATCCATTCAATTTATACTTCAGCTACGTTTGATATGCTCTGTTGCAAGTGGTTCAAAAACGCCGACAACAGCAAAACGATTTTCTCTTTATAAACCTTTCACAATTTTAATAATGCTTGCTAAAACTTGCATTTGACAACTCTCTTTGCAGTGTAGTCCGGAAATTATATTAAATCGGGGACATGACAAACTAACTGATTTATGGAGTCTTGGAATTCTCCTCTTCGAGTTGCTTACGGGCTAGTAAGTGAAATCCAAATGAGTAGAATTCGCTAACAATATGAATTATAAATATATATTGACAAATGGCATTTTCTAACAATAATACTCACGTCGACTTTTCATTTTGTAAGTTATTGATTTGAATTTAAAGCTGTTTTTATTCATTTTTGATCTCATGCACAGTCCACCATATGGTCCCCATTCTGCTGAAAATGTACTAGGTAATGACAATTCATCCGATCCATTGGCTACATACAATGCCATTCTGAAAGGGATTGACTCTGTCAAGTTTCCCAAGACTTGTAGCAAAGCCGCTGTCTCTCTGATTCGACGTCTCTGCAAACAGGCCCCTGGAGAGCGGTTGGGAGCAAGAAATCTCCGAGATATTATTTCTCATAGATGGTTTCAAGGATTTGACTGGGATGGTTTACGATCGAGAAAATTAAAACCTCCTATCATGCCAAATCTTCGGGGCCCGTTAGATACATCGAATTTTGACAAGTTTGAGATCGAGATTGAAGATACTCCTGATGATTTGTCAGGATGGGATGAAGATTTCTAAACAAAATTGTTGATGGGTAATTTGTTGACGATGAAAAGCAAACTAAGCAAAGTGTTTACCCGAGAAGATCATAGATGAAAAATGTACTTATAGTTAGTTAAGCATCATAATATATTGAGGTATACGTATAACTCTACGCATTACTTAATATTAATGTTGAAATAAAGAGCAAACGCGATAAATCAAAAGTTTATAAGAAAGCTAGAAAAATAGAAAGTTGATGCAATGCAGTAGTGCATCAAATGCACATCGTGGTCAGTAAAAAATATAAAAAGTTAATTGCATATATATACTTGCGATTAAATGTTCGTGGTTATTATGAGTTTAGATAAATAAGATACAACTGTCGGTATATGTAGGTCAAGCTAAATTTTATTCCCTTGAGGTAGATTCTCTGTTGTGACTCTACCTTCTGTCCAGAGAAATACAACTTTAATAACTCAAAAACGTCATTTCCAATAAACTATTGGTATTTGGTATTTCCCATTCAATAATTTAGCTTCCGTACCTTTCTCTTGAACCTGTTTCTTTTTGAATCGTATAAGCATATTGCTCTTGAAATGAAATGAAAGTATACAACTCGGTTTAATAAATTTTATGACTCATATACCCGCTCTATGTTGTACTATTAATTTATTTATGACTGTCGCTGCCGTAATAAATCGATTTCAATTCGCACACTACAAAAATGAAGGTCATCGGACGTTGGCTGGTAAATAATAAAGTTTGCGTAAATAAGGAAAAAACATTAATTGCAGTGCGGCTAATTTTGATAACGAACTGCACCTTCACGTAATCTGTATGTGACAAGTAAAGTTCACGTAATATAGGCAATAGTAACTACTACATAGTTTGAAAAAAAGTAGTGTGTTTTCCGGTTGAACTTTAGTCGTTTACTTGAACCCATTTTTCTCCGTTTTCCATTTACAACAGGATTCACCATATTATCGAGATTCGCGATCCGTTCATGTCTCATGAACAGCCCACATATATTCTCAAATGAACTTTGATAATATGGAACGTTCGCTACTCTTCCATTGTACTACAATTTCAAATTTCAATAGAAAATAGTTACGGTGCTCCTGCTGTTGACATCATAATAAAATCGCATATTGTGGGAGCCAAGCAAACAAAGCTATGAATTCATGTTACATTTATATTACACTCTCTAGTAAACAGTGTCTTTCAAGAAAATCATGTCTTTTTTGTGAAATCCTACGCGCGTATCTTTCCTTCGTAAACAAACAACACAATGAAATTGGCTGTAATGCTATTCGGCGAGTGTAGTGGTAGTATGTGCGTACCTGTGTACATTTATATTGTTTGTGCCGATGGGTTTTAACGTGGGAACAGCGAGAGAAAGTTATTTCACTACACACTATTATACTACGACGAGTTTCATTTATGGGTAGACATGTAGGCCAAAAACTGGAGAAAACAAAATATTACGTATTAATAAGAATTTCAAGAGATTTCTTGCAACGCCATACAAGCTTATATCATTTTGAGTCTACCACTTCACCTATTTTTCTTGGAATGAGCTCTTTATGTAAGAACTGTAAGAAAAACGGATAATATAATGGTTGTATTTTTTTTGTGACCGGCTCTGTGACTACAGTTGGGAAAAGTAGAGTTTGAAAAATACATTCTATTAGTTTGACGTGGGTCGAGAAAGTACGTTTTTCATATGTACGTGTGCATAAACAAGCTCAAATATTACCTCTATTTCGTTCAGTCAACTTGACATGTTGTAGGTATAAAACATGCATGCATGCATGTTGGTGTTGATAACGGATTTTTAAGCTGTAACGGTTGCCACTACAAATACAAACAAATATCAAGCTTGCTTTCTTGCATGTATGCATACATATATTCATGGTTTACCTACTTTCCTCCTGGGCCTATGCCATTTAATGTTCATGTTCAGTAGGAGTCCATTCGACTGTGTATATGTATTAATGTTACAACCGGTCCGACTGACTGAAGACTAGTCATAGTGGTGATGTGGTGAATACAATTGGAAAAGGAATAAAAAGCTGTCCATATTAGATGGGTCTCAAGAGGGAAAGCAGTTTAGTCAAGCGGCAAGTATTTTATGGTGAGAAGGTCCATAGCACCTCAAGGAATTACGCATATTTCTCGCTGGATTTATGCCTTTTGTTTTTACTACCGCCACGAAAACAACGCTGAGCTGATACGAACCCAATCTAAATACAAGTGGACCAGAGAAAAAAGCTAGAAAGTTTTTGAGTAAAAGTTTCTCTTGGTCTGCTGATTCTTTTAAGTGGTTGTTGCAGATGAGACTTCATAAGACGCTCATAACAATGATTATTATTAGCATACAACATCTCTTAAAGGCAACCATGGCCTGGAAAACAATGGCCAGCTAGACAAAGTGTGTTGCTCCTAGTATATCCTCTTTCTGCTTCTTTTGTCAGAGTATAAAAAAAAATTCTGCACCTACGCCGGTGGCTTTTGTATTCACTGAAGTACCAAAAAAAGTTTCAGCTGTCATTTTAGGAAACAATAAGGATTTGCAATGAAATCACGAATTATATTAAAGCTACCAGCTATAGTGGTGCTTCTTATTACGTTTTTGGCAATGTGTCATCTTCATGAACTCACCTCAAAAGGGGGATAAAGAGAGCTACAGGGGATGTAAAAAAAAATTGAGCAAGTTTCAGTCGAGAAGAAAATCAATTTACACTTTTCAGTAGTTTCGGCACGTATGAAGTGTCAGTGCAATTTGTAATAAAGCGTGCTCTTACACATCATTTGCACGTTTTACAACCCAAAATTTCACTTCATCCCGTATAAGAAGACGCTGCCCATTTTCCATCTCTTCTTTTTGCTCTTTCTTGAGTCTTGACTTGACCGTGCTATGTGTGGATATAATAACGTTCAATATTGTGAATACTGTAAACCTCGAACAAATCTATTTCCGGAGAAAACACATACAAGTGCAATGACACTTCTTGTGCTCGATTTTTTCCAATTTTGAACATGTGTCTCTCTATCCATCGAACAAGTTGGTCATAAAATGGCTATGAAAAATAGATGAGGGTATTATCCATTCAATTATTAAATGCATCATGTTTTGGCCTTTACAATTTAAGCCTGTTTGACAAAGGAGTAGTTTCCAGAAAAAAATGACAGCGTTGGTTAGTATGTGAAAAGCTGTATTAGCTTGTATGTACATACATAAATACATACATGTATACCTGTGTTTATCTTCAGTGAAGTGTAGTCTTCACTATAATAAAAAGAGTTACCCTTTTTGGGCTATCTATACGTGTACATATATACATACAGTACAACTTATCTTTATCGTATCCAATTCATTGCATGATCGAAAAACGTCGATAAGTCAATGAAATGCTGAATGGAACAACTTTTAAACGTAATAATGCAGTAAGTACGTTAGTCCTGCCAGATTTATGTACCAGCTTTTGTTGGGTTGGTGAAAAAAGGTAAAATGTGGCGCTGACTGGAATACGGCGGATTGTAAAGCTCTTAAACGTATACAAGAGCGCGGAAGGCTACACGTCTTGTAACATAAGATTCAAAATGTAATACAGGGGAAAGCTTGATGTTTCAAAATCCAGACAAACTTTGCCATTGTAAATAATAACATGGAAATGACAACCCGAACTTGAAGGATTTTGTGTGCGTGATGTGAATGCAAAACCTTCCACCAAAATTGAAGGTTTTGGAAAATATTCAACAAATTCATTGTGCTATTGTTGTTGTTGTTGCTTGCTGATGTTGCCGTTGTTTATGCCCACACACTCAACCAAACTCACTCAGCGACAGCGACGCCATGGAATGGCGGTGTGGTGGTAGGTTTTTGCAACTGTTTTTCTGCTGAAGAGATTCACTCAAGGTTTTCCTTGCTTAATTTTCCCAGTAAAAGTGTTCAACTCAACTTTACCAACGACGCCGCCACGCCACTGCCACCACAGTTTTTGCAATGTACGGTGCAAAGTAAAAGAAAAATACATGGAAATTTCTCCTTTGAAGATGAATGCATGTGGGAAGGGCATCATTCTCACAGCCTTCTCATCATCTCTTTTACCTCTTCACTATCTCGTTGACGTACAAAATTTTAACCTGATTACAATCAACCTTGACGTTGTTGTAGTGGTGTGTACCTAATTACGTTCCGTACGAATACAAGCATGGGAAATTACGTTAGAAGTAGCAGTGCGGTAAGCTTCGGGATTCTGCTCATGCTAGCCGGCCTTTCATGTGGCAATTTTCCGGTGTTGGATGTGGATACCAACATGAGAATAGTTCTTGTTCCTTATGACACTCCGGTAAGTTTACAGAGGGAAAGAGGAATCATGTGTCTATGCCTAAACATATTGTTTGTGCAATTATTATTATTATTTCTTTGAGAAACCACAATGAAAGTTTATGTTATATTGTTTGTAGCCACAACTTTGTTCATATTTTAATGGTGTTTGATGACATTACTGTCATACACGAATGAAAAAATAGTACACTATGGCTGTTATGTTGAATTAAACTTAAGCAAGACAAATGATTGCAGTTTACAGTAGCTGCGTGAGTATACATAAAACCAATATGCCATAATATTATTGTAAAATGGCAAATCGCTTTATCATAGCAGAAGCCTTAGTACTCTTTGTGTGAACTTTTGAGGACTTAATCATCATCGTTGTTGAGTTTGGTGATTTGGTAGAAAAGAAATGCAGTCAACAGAGTAACGAAAGATATACAGAGAATCTGCTTGAATTCCGCCGCTACTTTCACTTTGCTTTGTTATGAAAAAGAAAAGTGCTTACTTTCTTGATTCACAAAAGATGAAGATGTCTTTGAATGAATTTATAAAATAACAAAACAATGAGAAAAATTAAAAGTAGCTGCGTTGGATAGTCTACCTAAAAACTGCAAACATATAAATGTTCAAATGCGATAGAAAAGGCTTGACGAGCAGGCAATATCAAAGTGAGATACAAATATACAAACATACGTATTTCCTAATTTATGAAGCTGGTCTTGCTGTAACGAGATAATCCGTTTTCTGCTGAATACGTACTTGAAGTATAACACAAAACCTCCTTTTAGAAAATTTATTCTTTCAAGTGGTTTTGATCTTAGTTACAAGTAGTCAGACTGACAAACTGCATTGAATGTGCGGAAAGTAAAATGGCCTCGCTACCAACTGTAAAGAAATGTTCTTTGCATGTTCATCCTGCAGCATTGTATTTTCCATTTATATAATCATAAAGCTCACAATGACTTTCTTTTGTTCGCAGGTTGGCACGATCATTTATCGTCTCAGAGCTTCAGACTCTGACAACAATTTCCCGTTATCCTTTGAAGTGTTAGGAGCCATAGGCAAATCCATTTTAAGTCTTCGTTTTCTCGGCTGTGAAGAAACCGAGTCCTTGTGTCAAGCAGACGTGGTTCTCAAGAAGGCTCTTGACAAAGGCCGAACTTATGAATTTCAGCTCCAGGTGAAAGACACCGATGGAGACTATACCAAAGTACATTCCGTCATCACTGCCACTCCTGGCACAGCCAATTTCAATCCTACCTTTATACCTAGAATCATCCATTTAGATGAGGTTCGTCTTGAATATTTAATATACGTAAAATATGATGAAGTATGCTGTTTATGTAAACTTTGTGCCCTTTTAAACATCTACCCTAGAATGCCTGCTTTCTTTGTCGTCATCATACATTAGCTTATTACGTTTTTTTGTCTTTCTGTGAGTTTGTTTGCAAAATAAAATCACATAATATGCATAAGATGAAATATGCAAAACTTATTTTTTCACATTTATACAACCAAACATTGATTAGTTCAAGCTGACCTATATTTTTACTGCAAGTTTCTTTTGACTCTATAAACAATCTCATGTATGCATTCCAAAGTTTCTTAAATTTATTTTCTGATCGCTTGCTGATAGTAGTGGTAAACTCTATGCAAACCATTGTTCAAACGCCGCAGGAGATGGCTCCCAAAAATAGAAATGCTGCTGGAAGAAGGGTTTAATCGAAACAAAATTCTTAAGCTTATTGTAGATAATTTGAATGAAAGCTTGAATGTGCAAATGCGCTTCTACTTTTTCATGTGGGTATGCTCATATACTTTGAAAAGGCGTAGGCAGTGAAAAGGTAAAAATTGAAAAGAAGAAGAACACTTCTTGGTGGATCAGTAGCCGATGAATAAAAGAATAATAGTAACGAGGCTATACGTACAGACATGAACTCTCTGAAAAAGACATCGCGTGAAGACAAGAAATCGATTAGGGGAGTGGGGAAGAGAAGTTGCGTCAAAAGGTGCGAGGAGATAGATAAGCGTGTGTGTAGGTTCAGCCAGATGCAAGTCCCATGGTGCTAATCCCATCGACTAACGCCAGAGAGAAAAGAGATAATAGATGCACATTACAATCGGCTGGATCTCTTCCGTAATGTGTGGCATTCTTTTTCTCTTTTCTCAAACTGTGTACCAAGGGACGGGAAAAGTAATGGAAGAAAACACAAAACAAACTCGTCTGCGTAATAATATTATGTATTCATGATTATGACACTCGTGCAGGAAAGAACCTTCTTATACCTTACGTTATGTTATCAGTTTTGTATATAAATGTGTATTATACGGCCAGCTATCGACAACATCAGCCGATGCATTTTTTTTTATTCGTATACTGCAAGTTGCAGACACTAGACACATTTTCCATATTATCTATTGATACTTCCTATGAACTCATCATTTTTTTCACTTTATCACTTCTAAAAATGGTAGTACAGCTACAGTTACGAGTTCAACTTACAAGTTGTTAGTTGAAAACAAACTTGCTTAGCTAACGGGGAGTGAGGGAGGGATACATTGTGGTTGTGCTGCTGTTGTGCTTAGGAAAATAAATACACACACTAGCTCGTTGCATGAAAATCTATTTCCTATTAATTTTATTTTATACATTTTTCTTGTAGATTTAAAAGAGATAACAGACGCTTGGCACTTGTGTGACATGTGCATGTGTATATGCTGTGCATTTATTAAAGACACTCACGCGACATACTTACTCTTATTAGTATGTATGTAGTTTTCTGGAAACAAGTTATATTGTAAAAGAAAAGACACCTCCATCCCCCTTTTTTTCTAGAGACCAGTAAATAGTGCAGGTAGGTCTTTCCGATAGAAGAATGTGCATTGCATGTCAATAATAAAATGCATGTAATAATATTAAACATTTCAAATTTTTTAGACCCCAAATTTCCTTTTTTATACTTGTTATTATTATTATTAGTATTACACTGTAATATTACAATGGAGTTGCATGCATGAATGCTTTTGTGCATCACACGCTTCATTCGATGCCACTTTGTGAGGTAGTGACTAAATGATACCTATCCTTTCTCCTGCAAGTTACATATGAAGTGTGTAAAATGAATGATGATGATAATGCTGACTCAACATGAGCACATGACATATTAGTTGACATTTATGTGAAATGGATAGGGAAAGCACTATTACAAACATTATATTGAACATAATAGTCACCACTACCGCTGGTTAACACAAGTACTAGATATACATTCATTTCTGAACGCAAACATAATATGTCGTTTAGTTGGTTATTATAATGGTGATGCTTCCATTATATACAATATCTATAAGCAAAGTGTAATTTCTACTTTCTCCTCCTTTTTACATTAAGCAACAAACTGACAGTTTTGGTAAATATCCTCCTTTACATTCTCGGTAGCCATAAGTTTAATGTCCAATCCAAACAAAAAGTTTTAAGTTTATATTGTGAGCTGAAAAAGTGGTTCTTCTGTGTTAGAACTTGGTGGGAGGAAGGATTTTTGTGAGACTCCCCTCCTCAGCAATCCACATGCATTTTAGTTCCAGCCGTAAACCTCTTTGTTTTCCCGGAATGGGACCCCTGTTGCCGAGGAGATCGTATTGACTCCAATTCGACTTGAAGAGTCCATGGAAAGTGGCTTGGACAACGTGAGAACGTAACTAGATACACTGCCTATATATGAGTATTAGTCGATACCGATCCTATTACAAGGGGAAAAAAGAAACATTATGTCATACAGTGAACGAGCAGCATTTAATACAAAGCACATTAGTAGTGTGATATCGCATTTTAGTAATGTTTTAGCTGTACATCAGCGGGTCGGCTTGCCATTACCTGAAATCCTAAACAGCAAATGTATATGCAGTTAATTATTGTGAAAGCATAATTAACACGTTTTCTGGAAATGTTCCGCCTACTGTCACTGTCTGCCCTATCTCTGTTACTAACTAGGTAACTGTGTTCATGGCCAACATGTATGTATATTGTATATTCATGGCATTATTGGGCATGACTTCTGCAGCATGGGTAAATACGTGCACAGATTAAAAATATATTATTATGACACAATAACTAAGATAAGGGAAAAGACAAGCATTTTCAGTGTACAAGCTTGTAATGTAAATCTTTCTCACCTTATTCCTTACATTCGCTTCTCGTAACACGGTCTCACGACAAAAGAATGGACTTAAAATTGCGAGCAAAGACCTCTCGAGGTTAATTGAAATCATGAAGCAGCCCAGCGCATTTGCTTGCGTATTAAAGTAGGAATGTTACAAACATGTGAGAACTAGCAACAACAAACCGACATACTTTCTGTTAGTAAAAAAAATATGTAACTTAATGTAGCTAGCGTCGGTCATTAGTTGGGTTCATGGAAAATCTGAGGTTATAAAACATTGTGTTTTTACCAAGCATTTTACTGACGGCACTCGGTAGTACCTCAATATAGTGGCTTTCACTTTCTAATTTACGCTGACTCGGCACATATTTTTATATAAGAAAAGGTCATGATTTCAAAATCTATAATGACATTATTGTCCGTTATTTCTAAGCGATATTACACTTGACTCATTTGACATGAATAATCGACTGGTTGCCATCAAAGTAAAAAAAATTCCCTATTTTTACTAGCCCCTGCACTTGTAAAAAATGTATCGGTTTGTCCCACATCCTCGTCTAATAATGGTTTCAGCTCAATAGCGTCTCCACCTCTTACATTCTTTTCCTCAAAACCTACGTTCAAGTAAGCATACCTAGTCTACATGAAAGGCAATTTCTCATGAATAAAAAATATTTAGCTGAATGGACAGAGTAGAAAAACAATAATGGCACAAGAGCACAAGTAATACAACAGGCTCATCATGATATGTGTAGTAAATTGGAATATCAGCAATGCATAACAAGAGATATAACTTGTGTGTTCTCGCCTACTCGTTTTGTCCACTTTATTTTTAAAGCGTGGGCTAGGAGAAAACTAGAAACAAAATGTAAAATAATAGTAGTGTGTGTATATGTTTATGATGTGACGAAATAAAGAAAATGAAAGAAAAGGTGTAAATATCTCATAACATTATGCCATGCTCCTGGTGACACGCTTTTTTTCGTTATATTTATTTAGGTCAACGAAAAGAATTGAGATCATCGCACTTGTGCTACAACAAGTGCCTGACTTAATAGTCAAGTGGGTGCTGCTAGCAAAATGAAAAATATGTGTATACAATAATATGCATGTATATAATACGATATTAAAACGCATTATGGCTTATGCGGGATAGTATTATTATATCAGCTTTCTCCACACATAACACCAATGGTATTGTTACCTGACACTATACTCTACTATGGTATGCAAAATATGTATCTACGTCTCCACACAAGACAATACAATATTCTAACACGCGATCACTCAATTCATGCCACAACAATGATAGAGCAGGCATTTTCAGACCACTCAGCGTTATAAGAATCTTACAGACATGCCTACGCTTGTTTGCATGGTTAGTCAGGGGTATAACTGAACTTGCAAACAAATCTTTCTAATCCTTTAGTTGGCCACTAGTATAAACATTTACAGGTAAAATGGACATATTATATTTTTAACTTTCACATCACACGGGTATGACTGTATAATTCTTAAGCTCGGGAATAATGGTGACTTCATTATAAAAAAAACTTTCAAAATGGTAATAGCAGCACGTATTACACTCATATGTTATGCTGTTTCCGGCGGCATAGTGTAATATTTGCCGGTGTTAGTACACACTTGTTTTCTGCTTATTTCTAATTTTCAACCAAATCTAGGTCACGTTGTACGAAAATCTCCAAGCACAATGCTTTTCCTCCACATTGCTCCCTGGCTACTCTAATATCATCATCACTTGTTTAGATCGGTGGAAGGGTTACGACTTGTTATGTTTCGTAAATCTACAACAAAGAAGTCCAGGTAACTGGCATGGCTTGGAACGTGTGTTTGTTGCATTCAAGCGTAGAAATGGGACACAATCTAGAGTTTCCGGATTTTGATGGAGAATAAATTCATTGTGAACCTATGCCTATATGTGCACATCTAAAAAGCAGCATAAGAGCTGCCATATATAAGTACAACAATGGAAGGAGCAATATTAAGAGCATACTTTTTTAGTTGTTCTGCCTACACTTTCACGCTAGATGCTGTGTGGCATTTCTGTATTTGATTTAATTCAAAATGAAACCATTTAATGCGATTAGATTTAATGTTACCACTTTATATCAGCAATATGCATCAAGATAGCGTTCAAATTCGTTTATAGACTCATAGACCATTTATGTTTCGTGGTTCATCAGATTTCAATGAGGCGAACGGCAGGTATATGCATATACTCCAGCTTGGTTCATGAATGTTTGAATGCGTGTGTGTGTGCGGTGCAGTGACAAACGAATGTGTGATAATAGCCATCTAACACTAGCACAATATTTGAAATTAAAAGGAGGTCAAAGTATTTTTTAGACATGCTTTTGAAGAAATCGTTGTTTAGAAAATGGTATTCCGACACAAATTCATCGCTACAAAGGTTTATGGTGGCTTATTTATGACGCTATAAAAGTGACATGACCAACGTTCTATCGTATTCGTTCCTCTTTTCCCCTTATAATTTTCCCTTTGGGATGTTTATTCAACTGACAATAGTATGTATGAGTCGAGTATAATTACTTTAGGAAGTGAAAGTGGCTCAGAATCAGCTTAATGAGTCTAATTAATTTTATTACTTGGGTAGGATCATCTTTTAGAAAATAATTAAATGACTGAAGACACGCAAAGGATAAACAGAAAAATAATTGACGTGACGTTGCTCCGTCTTACTTAATGTTCACAGATACTTAAAAAAATAAACCTGCTTGTATGATTTTATCATTTCTCGTATAATGTCAAAAGTCACAAAGATACAACCATCTTATTATAGTTATGTGTAGTATGCGTATGTAAAAGTCAGCAGAAAAAAAACATTAAAATAATATTAGTAACCGAGTCTGTGTTCTTGATTTTAGAGCACTCCAGTTGGAACAGAATTGGAGAAATTTGTCGTAGCCAAGAATGAGCTCAATTCTCGTCACGTTTTTCTAGAAATAAGGGTAAGTGCACACAACGCGTCGTTAAACTCATTTACGCTGGCCAAAATCTTGTTTAGCTTTAAGTATACTAAAGAAACTGAATGTTTTACTTGTTGTTTCTATCTTTTAAACATTTCTCAGGACAAGGGGGAACGTATTGCACTGAAACAGCGGCTCGTCTCAAACAACAAAACAGAAGGGACGCTGCTTCTAAAGAAAATCTTAGATTATGAAACAGAACCTTGGTTTACGTTTCAACTTCTTGCTATGGTAAGTGACTTGCGTATTACCTATATGCATGAAATATTGAAGAATCCAGCAAAAAAAGACTATTATATGATTCATGAATGATTTATTAAACTCATTATCCAACACATTTGAAATGTCACCTGTCAATTATAGAACAATATTTTTGATGATACCGTACTTTCATATCGTGACTTTTTAGAAATGTCATCAGTTTCATCTATTTTTAAGTTTCAAACTATCACTCATTTCACACATTTCACGTAGCATAGATATGCATACCAAAGAAATGGTTGACAGCATGTAACGTCAATTTATGTACAGAAGGGAGAAGAGAGATAAACCGTGAGAGCAATTTACGCTCCGTTTTGTCCTTGAACACACAGTATTGAACACACATTTTATGTATGACACAGCATTGAAGTTGGGACCTATCCATGTAAATATAAAAAATAAATTATGACAGAAACAAGTTCTACTCTTCCCACATCATGTTTGTCGTGTAGTTCATGTATTTGGTCTACTTTCTCCTTTCACTAGCTCAAGTACATCATAACTCATTCAACAACTCTGAGAAACCCTGAAACATATACATGCTTGCCTGCACACTGTTGATGGGAAGAAAGTCAAGCACAAGCTAGCACCTATCCGGTCCATTAGCATCACCATATACATTAATTTTATTTGATTATTCCCCTAATTTACAACGCGATGAACCATTGAACAAGTTTTGAAAAACTGGAACAAGTGTTAATGAGCATTCTTCCCTTCGTACTTCATACCGTGTCGATAATGTCTGTCATTATGTTTATACCAATGCAAAATTACTTGTATTTTGAAGAAATGGTAGATATAAAAAACAATCAGTCAACTGCAACTCTATTGTTGTGGCTGAAAGAAAGTGGGTAAATGTCGATGGTCGATTTAGTAGGCATCTTTTTCTGCATACAGTGAAACTTTTTCACGAAAACGATTTGAGAAAACTTTTGTTATGCTGAAACCCGGCCGCCCATTAGTTGTAGGTATACTTTATCCATAGTCGCAAGACAAATATATTCAAAAATGACACCAATATACGCATGAAAGTAGGCATCAAAAACAAAATTTATCTTCTTGTCAGTAGTTACTTTTCTGGAAAGGAGGCTACCGTCACCCTGGCCTAGTAAAAGATAAGGTTCTAGGACGGAAATCACATTAGTTTTATTTGAGTTGTGGGGAAATGATGTTTGGTCTCTTATTATGGAACCTATTGATGGCAGTTATGGTGTTGTCATAAACTAATGATTGCATTTTATCTCAATTTACGACTCTGGAAAAAAATACATATCATTTATAACAGTTAGGGTAACATGTAGGCAGTGGTCAATGACTAATGTTTGTGAAGTTTGGGTAAATTTTTTTTCTAATTGATAACGATTGTTTGCTTAATAGGCACTCATAATTACTCTCATCGTTGGTAATGCACATGAACTTTAAATGTTCTTTCAGGGAAAGTCGCTTATATACAATTTATTGTTAGTCATTTTATCTTTACTGTTGCAGAATGCTTACACTAATACCTCGTGTGATACAAGGAATATCCTTGTATCTCAAGTAATTGTTGCCGTTCATGATGTGCAAGACACTCCGCCTTACTTCACCAGTCTTCCTGCATCTGTGGAATTGAAAAGTTCAATGAAACCGGTAAAATATAGGGACATCCCATTGTATATTTAATTTCCAATAAATTTACCTGGTTTGTACCGACCATTTTATTTCATTACGAACCTATTTTTACAAACATTTTTTGTGCTTTTCAGGGGGACTTGATAGCCACGGTCGCTGCAGAAGACGGTGATAAGCAAAACAAAAGACTGATTCGTTATGGATTCTTGACTGACTCCAATCCATTTGTAGTTTTCTTCGACCTTGACCCTATGTCAGGTACAACATACTATTATCATTAATATTACCAATGCATCACAAATGAAAATTAGCGGTGGTAATAGTTGTGAGTAGGTGTAAAGCGTTAAACCCATTGAACAAATAGAATTATTTATTCTACAAGAGATTTACTGTTGAAGCTTTTTCTCATGAGAGTTGTTCCAGATTTTTGGCCATTTCCTCCAGCAATCCATTGCATTGTTTGACTTTGCTTTTCCTTTTACAATGATTTTTGTATTCTTCACACATGATAGTGTATAAATGTATGTACAAACCTATATGCATGCTGCATGCACATACAACGTGTGTACTTGTGGACTGCAGCGTGCGTGCCTTAATCACGTTTTGGCCAGTCACAATGAAAGAGAAAGAACTATTGCTAGGAAAAATATGGAAATTATAGCCTTTCCATTCCAGCCGCACATATTTCACCTTGTGAAAAAAGAAGCAGTAGTTGTTGGAAATATCTCTAAACTGCTGGCTTCTTCAAACTGAAAACTATTTTCGCTATTGGTATTTCAAATGAAAACGGCAGAACAAGTATTAAAAAAGCAATGACCTAGTTCTCTCTACTACACAACTTAGTTTTCACTCTACTAACTTTTATATTGAAAATATAATACCCTTTCGAAAAACTTTTACTTGTGTACATGAGTGTACTTTTCTAAAAAAAAAGTGGCACCGTGAGAGAAGAGATACTACAGGAGAAAAAATTCGTAACTACAATAAAAATACATGCTTGCAATTCTCCCAAAAAAAAGAAAGCTCATCGTACCATCATCATTGAAACATAAACAGAAAATGCTGCCGCCGTTGTCTATGAAAACGGTTTGTTGCAAAAGCCGTCTTTTAGAAATCTTCCCCGCTACTATTCTCTTTTCACTTTCTTGTTTTTTTGTTGTGTGTGTGTGTGTATTTCTTTAGGGGAAATTCACTTGAGACGCAATCTAACAGAGCTCCTTACCATGGCCAAACCCAATGAACCAATTGAAATGACTATAATAGCGGAAGAAATAATCCCAGACTCTGGAAGACTTGTTGGAAAATCGGCGTCTTCATCCAGATCCTCTTCTTTTCAGGATAACAACAGCCGGGCTATGGGCAAAATCACTTTCTGGTTTGGTAGAGATTCTGCCTTTGGACCAGCAGTCTTTTCTTCTGACAAGTAAGTATTATAAAAAATGTGTCGCTGTCACTTTGTTGTTTATTGTGCTGTGCATGCATGCTCTGTAATAACAAGTATTGCATACATACATACACAGAGTACGGATGAAGTAGGTTCCAATTTTTCACTTTGTGAAAATGGTATTGAATTTCAACTTGAAAGGTGAATTTACTGAGCTGCACTATGCACGAAGCCTAATATTCAATTATCCTGTGTAATATTTGATTTTGGCTTACAATAGAATTACAACGATACTGTTCGAACATAATAGAGCTATTTTATCCTTTCGCAGCTTGGCAAATTTTGGACCCTGCTTAAATAGAGAACCTCTATCCTAGGGGGTTTCTCTACCTTCTTCAGTATTAATAAGATTTTCCCGTCTTCAGTACTCAAAGCTGTATCTTAGGTATAGCTTTCTTTTTCTACATAAACGACTTACAGTAAATAAGCCGGTTGTATAAATAAAAGTAATAACTTAACCTAGATAATCTCAAATTCAATCTTCTTAGACTCATTTTTCAAGCAACAAAATGCAAGCCTTCAATACTACAAAAGCTTATCACAAGTTACAGAAATTTTTTCTGTCACTTGTGAAAATGGTTAAGGGAAAGTTATTGTTCCCTGTATTACTGCTGGCATTTAACTTTAAAGACATGGTCATATGCATGTATTTTTATGAATTAGTAGGTTACGCCTATGCCTAATACATGAAACGGGGAAAACGGTGAAAATTGGCAGCTACGCTTATGCAGCATGCTATATAATATGGAGAAATGTGGCAGAATTTTTTGTGAAAAAGTAATGTCAAGAGAAAGCCGCATGGCGCAGTCAAGTATATTGTATGTATGTAAGTGCTGATAGGTTGTTGACAATCGCTTGCTGCGTGCGCTTGTGTAACAGTTTACTTGAAAGGGAAAGGCGTAAATGATGAATTTGAGGTATCGCTGGATGATGATATAGGTACACAAGAATATGCAACTACAATCAAGATGACATAAATAGCTCGGCTTACTACAGAAACACTTCTAGATCAGCCAAGTGCTATAAACCCAGAAAATAAGAGTGTGGATGGATATATTATTGCTCTTAGTCTGTATGTTGAAATAACCGCAAGCTATCAATAAATGAGCGTTCATTATTTTTGTTTTGCTTCATGCCATAACCAGGTATGTTGGCGAAGTTAAGGAAAACAGTGTGGCAGGCACGTTGGTGAGTTTTGGGGCTACGGTGCCGCGAGTAAGCCATCAACATCCGAATGAGATCATTGCTCTGTCACTTCAACCCGGTGGGGCATCTAATAAAATCGATAGTAGTCCCCGTCACCACCAGATTAGCAATCATATCCAAACTAATCAAAATTCCAACAATGATCTGGACATTAATGGATTTCAAGTACTTCCCTCACAAGGGTCCACCAACTTTTCTTTCGAAATTCGGGTCACTGATTCAAAAGTATTGGATTTTGAAACCACGACTGAATTCACGTTCCTGGTGAGCTAACCGCAAAATTAGTTTGGATGAAAAATGTTCTTTGTTTATTCTCTTTAGTTTTCGTTATTTTAGCCAACATTTCAGCACGTTGAGTCGTGCAAGCGTATATATATTTCTTTAGTTGGTAATTACTATTTTCTGAATGGGTTATGTTGGCCAAAGGTTGTAGCAGTCACGTCATGCGGCATGTCCAGTGAAGCCCAGGTCACCATTCACGTGCGCGATGTGAATGACGAGTCTCCAGTATTTACTCAGGCCGAGTACCACGTTGAGCTACCCGAACACGCAGAGAAGGGAACAAAAGTCCTTCAAGTACAAGCCATTGACAAGGACACGACCGGAAGTTATGGCAAAGTTACTTACTCCAACTTGGTAGGTTCTAATGCATTCCGTTTAGATCCCGTCACTGGCGACATTACTGTGGAGAGACCAGAACTGATTGATCGCGAGTTAGAGCCAGGTTTGTACACAGTTTTTAATGTTTATGGAAAGGTTACGTTTTACGTTTGTTATTACATATTTTTCAATTAGTGCTCACCAAAGTCTAGTTTTGTGAAATTACATTATTAGGCATATAGTATTATGTTGTATTATGTTGTATATGCTTATAGTATTGTTAACATTTTTGCTCTATAAACACATCAGATTTCACCAAGTTCGTCAAGAATAAATGAACTAATGTCAACAGAATGAAAATGCATAAATGACTCATTTGATTAACAAAAGTATGTATGTTTTCTCCTCGTACACACACACCATTACATATAGACTTTTTAACGCACTCTGATCGTAGTATTAACGTAATTTGGAGGATGTGATTTTTGTAAAAAATTATAAGTTATGAAAGTTCAGGGTTTTATTGCTTCCTTCATGCTCGACATAACAATTATTGTTGAAGGACGAAAAGTAATTTGCACTTGAATACTCCATTCAAAACTAGCCAATTTAGCGTTTACGCATATTATGCAGTGTTTCATTCAGCCATTAATTGGTTATTATTTTCACAGCTACAATAATAGTGTTCTTTATTTGGTTCCTTTTTAATTTGCATGAGATTTCAAGGGTATTTTTACATACGAATAAAATTATTTTTTACAAAGGAAATCAGCATGGGTATTTCCATTTTTTACCTACTTTTTCAAAATAACCATTTGGGCTTAAAATTCGATTGTTACAGAAATTCGGCTTTACGTCGAGGCCAAAGATGGAGGCTATTCTGATGCAGCTGAACCCAATGTTGCTCGTAATTTGGGCACAGCTATAGTTGTAGTAAAACTGACAGACAAAAATGACCATGCTCCAGAATTTCTTCAAAAGTATTATCAAGCTGTTTTGAACCCTGGGCTTACAGAGTTGAAAGAACCTCTATTTCTGAAAGCCTTTGATCCTGATGAAGGAGTCAATTCTCAAATTCGCTATCAAATAAAAGATACCAGATTTTTTGTAGACCCACATTCCGGAGAATTTCGACTTCGAGGAGGACTCCACAGGGATCCCAAAGATGTCAATAATCCATTCTTAGGAAGTGTTAAGGTTTATGCTTATGATTTGGGAACTCCAAAAATGACTTCAGAGACTTCGGTACAGCTATTCGCGGAGGAAATGGTTACCCGTGAAGTACAATTCATTTTCCCCTCCTCGCCGGATAAAATTCGCAAAAATAAAACTAATTTTGAAATAATGCTCTCCAAGTTGAGTGGAGGTGTAGTGGCAATCCAAACCATAGCTCCGTATGGCAGATATGCTAGAACTGGTGCTCAGGTAAACGGAGAGGAACGGGATTTAGAGACAACATCTAGTGATCCAGGGAACGAAAGTATGCCCGCAAGATTCAGGCAAACTCACGACAAGTCTGAATCAAATACTGCTTTAAGTAGAAGGGCTGCAGAACTTTCATCAGCAAGTGACAAATCATTGGTTACGGCCACAGTACAGTATCCTGTATCTGCAACTGCTACAACAGTTGATTTATCGCAAATACCCAATGTTTATGGATCAAATGACGGTGACAGTAGTGATAGGGGTGAAGAACATAAAGGAAATGGTGGTACCCCGGGGCAGGGTACTGGGGCTCCAGACACTGATAGAATAGTGAGTAGTGTGATATGTACACAATTAAAAAAAAAGCTACCTTTTTCATTAGTTTAACATATAGCATATTATAATATTGACCGATTTACGCTTGACTTTTTTCAATTTTAGAAAATCTATGAAGCTGAAAACAGAGCACTTTTCTGGATCCTAATATCATTCCTTATCATTCTGCTTCTCCTGTTCATTATCTTTCTCTGTTGCGTATACTGTCCATGGTGTTGGCTATATGGACACTGCTATAGTAAAGGCGATAAAAACAGTCGTGAGCACTCTGGTAGGAGCCTGCTTATTGAGAAAAGACGCCGTTCAGATCCTCACGCACGCCATAAAACATATCCAGAGAAAGTTGAGGATGAAGAAGCTGAATATGATAGGGATGAGTTTCCTCGACCTCCACCTGCTAGAGGTCACCGACAACAAAGGAGAGAAGCATGGAGCGGTGAGGAACGGAAAGGAGCATGGCGTACCAGCCATCAATCCCCAAGAAGTATTCGAAGGTATCGTGGTACACCTCCACCACGAAGCCGCAAGGTTGGGCCACAACCTCATGAAACTGACATGGCTTTGGAAGACTGGGAATTTGATCCAGGGCCACCACGACCTCGTGATCAGACAGAAGAAATAGGATCTAGGTGGCAGTTGCAACAACAACAGCAGCAGCCAATGCCCATGCAGCCAACCGCAATGATGCCTATGCCAGTGGCAGTTCCTATCCAACCACCTCGAAGAGTGGCATTTGGACACCCAGGGCAGATTGATGAGGCATACATGAGAAGATCACAAGATGCATACCTTGGTGATGAAAGTCAAATACAGCGTGCTGGATATGCCTTAGCGAGACCTGCTCAAAGTCTTCCCCCTGGACCTGATGAGCGTGCCGTTTCACATTTGCAGCAACGAAAAACCCGATTTTTCAGGTACTACTATAAAATGAAGTTTTTGATTGAATACTTTTCAATAAAAAACATGTTTGCATTAATGTATTGTATAAATTGTTTGGTAGGACGGAGACGGGAGAAGTACTACAATTTGGAGATTATGAAGGTGATGAAGGTAAAGATCTACTCATAAAACGGTACATAGATGAGCAGCAACCAAAAGACAACGAGCAATTTCTACAACAGCAGTCTTTTGGAAGTCAGCATCGTCAACTAGAGCCGGGGGGAACCGTTAGCCAATCTCGTCTTGATCTTGCTGCAAGAGATGTTGAAGCGAGTGTGTACGAGTCACAGCGACAAGTGGATCAGCATCAGCAGCAAAGTTCAACCGTAGATCGACCAAAAGCTGCCATTGTCACAAGAAGGCATCACAAAAGTGTATCCATGTCCAAGGATGTCACATTTGAAGATGATGATGAAGAGGAGCTCAGCGGTAGGAATAAGGGAAACGAAGTGTCAAGTCCCCAAAAGCACTCTGTATCCCGATCAAATGTGAAAAAGTCAAAATCAAGTCGTTTATCAGAGTCTGACTCTGATGGTGAAAAGAGAAGAAAGGTTCATAAAGATGAGGATGACCAAGTGCGTCGTCAAAAGAGGGGAAAGGATTTTGACAGGAGACATGTGACAAAATCTCCCACGCCTCCCAGCGAAGATGAAAGTCGTCGATCCAGATCCCCGTCCAGGAGACACAGCAAGGACAAAAGAGTTTCCAAATCACCGTCCAGATCAAAAACTAGATCAGAAGACTCTCCCCATCGGTACAAATCCAAGTCCAAAAGTCCATCCAGAAGTAAGTCTGGAACAAGATCACGAAGTGTTTCACCACCACCGCAACCACCAGTTAGTGATCGGGAAAGGCGACGTGCAAAGGCAAAGCAGCA
This sequence comes from Lepidocyrtoides sp. E14, assembly GCA_027743805.1. Taxonomy (NCBI): domain Eukaryota; kingdom Metazoa; phylum Arthropoda; class Collembola; order Entomobryomorpha; family Entomobryidae; genus Lepidocyrtoides; species Lepidocyrtoides sp. E14. The sequence goes on along the minus strand of JAHZMZ010003673.1, from coordinate 2,239 downwards.
ACAACTAGCAATTGATAGAGAAGGAAAGCAGCAAAGGCTCAGGCGACACCATCACATACAGCAGCATCCCAGTAAAGGCAGCAAAGAGGAATATGAAAGGGATAGGGAAAATCATAAAGAACATCGTTCTCACCATCACCATCACAGACTAAAGCAAAAAGATTCCAGACAGCAGCACTCTCTTAAAGATTCAAGAGAAGAAGTGTCACGAGAAAAGTCTAAATCACTGGAACCGTCACTTACCTCTCTTCCTCTAAGCATTGACGAGACTGAGCCTCCCGGAGATGAACACGAAACATCAAAAGAAACGGCAAAGACATCGTCAGAAGCAGTTCTATTGGAATCAACGTCTGATGTGCGAGAACAATCACCTCCATCCGTGGAATTGGACAGCAGTGGTAGAAGAGAAAGACGGCGTTCTTCTCTATTCAGACAAAGCTCTGAAGATGCTACTCAGATGCAGAGTATGGTGGATATTAATATAATTCCACCTAGCTCTGCCATGACAGATAGCTCTTATAACCCAAGAGATGCAGACGGAATGATGAGCGACGGATCCCCACCAACTCCGGATGCAGATAGGGAATCCGGAGTTGAACAGCCGGTAACCACAATCAGTACAACAGAGAAGGAGGACGTAGATTGCAACGAGAGACTAGATGAGAATGATGAAGAAATAGGAGAAAAAGTTGTGGAAGAAGCAGAAACCCATTCTCCAGAGAGAAAACCTACTGATGAAGCCTATGATGATGAGGATGTTGATGATGATGCTGCTGGTGGTGAAAGAAGCAAAATGGAAAGAATGGATACGATTCCTGAGCCAGAAAAGCTAGAAAATGAGACTATTGCCTCACAATCAACGCTTGATATTGCAGAAGCTGAAGCAGCGGCAGCTGCTGTCGCACCTAATGATTCAGTTGAAAATCCACCTCATGATGCTGATGCTGAGCCGTCGAGCTCATTGGATAGAAAAGGACCCGACGAAGATGATGATTCGGGAATAGGGATGGTAGGCTACCTCAGCAGGAGAAATAAGATGCTAGAGAAAAAAAGTGTTTTCACCATTGCATACGATGAGGTAGCGCAAAGCACCATGATGAGACCAGACACTCGGGGTAGCACTGGTGAGACAGAAAATGAAATCTCCACCGCAGTTAAATAGCACTAAAAAATTGTGAAATAAATCATAAATATATATTACCGTCCGTAACAAAACATTACAAATAAATGACTTTTTGGTATTATAAATGTACATATACATACGTACAACCAACCAACCCTTTATATGATATGCATAATATCCTGTTGTAAGAATCAAGTCGGCATGTACCTCTACTTTTTGCCAAGTGATCAATTTATTGCATACATCCGCTTCCCGATAGTAGGGGTAAATCAAGCTTTAAATGAACCAGACGTCACAACATTGTTATACTAACTAGTTATGGAAAATGTAACTGCATTACAAATGTACTTTGTCTTCTTGGTAAAATAAGAACAAGATGAGAAAATTTTTCTACTTTTTGAGTCGTCTTTTTCAATCAAAGAGAAACACAAAAGACTTTTATCTAATCAACGACATAAAACTACACTGTGTAAAAAAACTATACATCATGATGTTTTTATTCTAACTTTTAATGATAGTATAGACTACAACTATTTCTAGAATTCTAAATTTAACAGAGCTCCTAGCATTTTTGTAAGTATTTGTATAATCGCCTTATGTCTTAGAATAATTTGTTAGTTAAGGGTTGATTGTATATAATAATTTACTTATAAATAAGTATTTCATGAACCTACTCTACATATGGTGCAAATTGCCCTCAGCCGAGACTGCCTTTGTTCAGGGGCTACTACATAACATACCTACTATTATTATTCAGCTCTATAAATATTTCCGTAGGTAAAATGAAGAATGCTATATGGGTTGCACTACTATAAACACTTTCATTTTTTACGAGATGAAATATAGTAGATTTTTACTATTCACTTTTGGAAAAAGTACGTGTTTTATATAGCCATGACCTCTACGAGTTTAAAAATGTACTTTGATGAACGTCTGACCTGCTGAATGTAATCATGAAATTAATTTTTACCATGTTCACATAATGTACCCGTTCTCTTCAACAAACAAGCTAAATTTAAATAAAAAGAGCTAAGGCTATATATATTATGACTACATGTATGTAAGCAGGAAGAAAACGAATGTACCTTCACTAATATGTAATTTAGTTCTTGTACT
>JAHZMZ010003672.1:0-27986 GCA_027743805.1 Lepidocyrtoides sp. E14 | reverse complement strand
TAAGGTATGCAATGCGGCGTAAGTATTCTACATCCGATACGGCTGTGGGGTAAAGCTCAACGGTATTTTTCAATTTCTTTTCAAATAGTGGTGATTAAAAAACTTAGGGATTAAATAATTAATATTGGGATAAAATGATGGGGATGATCTGATAAGAGGATGAAATGATTGCGGGATAAAATGACGGGAATTAAAAGATTGGGATTAAGAGATGGGGATGAAATGATTGGGATTAACTATCCGCTAATCGTTTCGCACCGTTAGTAGTCAGTATTATCTGATGAATGAGTTTATGATAAATGAAAGCCATTTTTCTACACAAGCAGTTCGTATATTTTAACGTTATGCGCAGTTTATTTCAAAACAGTTATTCAGTTCCTTGTAGGGAATCATTCTAAATTAAATTCTAAAGTCAACGCAATTAACTCTGTTGCTGCTAGTGCTAAAAATTTTTTAAGTGTTTAATGGTCTTGTGTGGTGGCACGGACAAAACATCAGCATATCATACAATCATAAACATTCATTGATTTTATACCAGGGACCCTTATTACCAACTGTCTTTATTTCTCATTATCATTATTCTTCGTTAAATTTCCCATGTATACTTCCCATTTAAGATTTTTAAATGGCTTTGTAACATTTTTAAATGGAGAATAACATGGGGAAATTTTACAAGGAATGATAATGTGAAATGAAGACGGTTGGTAATAAGAGTCCCTGCTTTGATATATTTTTACTATCAATTTGATCGATTAGGCAATCTATTGGTTTTTTGCCTTCATATCGGTTGTCGATGCGGGCAATGAAACTAAAATGAGCTGGTTGGAATTTCGAACAAATCAAGACATGCTCAATTTCATATCGCTCGGCTACTTCTCTGCTAACTTGATCACAAGAATCTTCTACATAAAAGTATTCGCAACTTCATCCATCTCAATCTCGTTACTGACGGAAAAAATAGACAATGCTTATGAGGAAGCTAGTGCAGGCGAAGGTGAAGATAAATGGGAAAAGCGGTTGGCTCTCATAATTGTTGTGGCGTCAGTCCTGATATCCGTATCATCAACTCTAGCAGGAACTACACCACTCAGTACCTGGTCAGTGAAAAAAGCAATACTGTCGCGAGCAGTTGAGGTCAGCGAATGCTTATTTCTCTGGACATCAAGTGATTTTGAGAATATCACGAATTCTTTAGAAGAATCATATGGGGAAAATGTATCAGCAATCACAATACTACTTGGAACTGTTGGCAATTTGCTATGCTATTGTGGAACTCTTCACGGATGCGTCTTGCTTGACTTACTGCCCATCATCACAATTCAAATCCATAAACTGCAAATACCTTTCTCAAAAACAATGAGGACATCAATGAAAGGACAGTGTGCATTATCAACTAATTGGAAAAACTACATGAACCTGAGGGATGTATGTGATCAAGTTGACCGAGTGTTCGGAAAACTTCTTAAAATCATTCATGCGCAAAATATTTTGCTTTTTGGCTATCTCCTTACGGAGTTACTTCAACAAAAACCATTGGACATCCCTCGCTGCATTGACTTCTTTACTCTGATAAAAGTAACGATATCGTACCACATTGCACAGAGGATTGCAGATGAGGTACACCCAAGTCTCAAAATAACATCATTTTGTGATTTTAAAATTTACCTTTTCTAAATAATTAAATAAGATAAGTAACACAATGCACCTACCTAATTTCATGTGCCCGTAAGAAAATAAATCTTTTTTATTCTTTTGGGCCATTAGAACGATGAGTATGAATCATGCATCATAAACTGTTCGAAGCGCGGATCAACAATCAAAATGAATGGAACCAAAGTAAATGTTTCTGTCATGCTGAAAGACATGAAGAAGCATCCGATCGGTTTAGGGCGCGGAGAGTTCTTCGTCAACGCTACATTTATTTTGAAGGTATTTTTCTATGAAAATGTGCGAAGTATTGCATGTAAAAAACTACATTTGATTTCGCTAAAATGTTATCCTTTCTGTAGTTTGGAGGTATCGTTGGATCAATGTTTGCATTTCTTTCTGGAGAATCGTCCTTGAAATAAGGATATGTGGTAGAAGATGAAGACAAAAAATGAGTATGCAACCATAGTATAATTGTTTTACTCTATCCTGATGCAAATATGTTTCTTAATATATCTGAGTATGTGGTATGTAATATGCAATAGTCTTCATAGTAATATTTCAAGGTATAAAACTGATACTCAACTTCAATTTTGGTGGCAGATTACACTCATAATATGTCCTTAACTTTTTAAAAACTTCATGTCAGCTCTGAAAGATTAGCGTATTATTCGAATCGCCCCACCACTTAAAGTTCATCGCAGTTTTCCAATTGCCTTATTCCCAAACATAGGACGTGTATTTACATGGGATGACGGAACGTCACCAATCAGTGCAAGAATTAATACCGCGTTTCAAACATGATGAAAAAAACAGCTACAAAGGAAAGATTTGATGCTGCGAATAACCCAATGAAAGTATGCCATTTCTGAGGTAAAAATCATCTATAGTATCTAGAAACGGTCATAAATCAAAGTGATACCAAGAGAATTTGTCTTTATAAGACAAAAGTCAACCGCACTCATGTTTGTATTGAACTAGATATATGTATGAATGATATGTATATACAAAATATATTATTACTTAATTCTAATGCACAACCTACTGTACGTAATTTTGAGATGAAAAACCGATGAATGAAATTTATTAGCTCAACTCACAAATTACTTGTTTCATATTAAAATTTGTTATTCATACCGATTGCACAGCGCTTTATTGAGCAATAGAATAGAACAATGAATCATTATTGGCGCTATTTACTGCAACGATGAAACTATATACTGTGGGATTGCCACATTGGGGGTTGTAATAAATAAAAAACAGCATTTAAATCACATTAAAATCATTTTTCATAGTTTTTATTGCTTACAATTAAGATGAATAACTCATAATGTCGTCTTATTGACGTCATGGAATTAACGCTGGTTACTCAGCATTGTCGCTACAAACTGAGTTATGTATCAGCAGCCACACAGAGTCTAAATTATATTGGCTATGAATATGATTCAATATCAATTTTGACTAGAACTTTTTGGTGAACCATTTTGTCATATCACAAATATCACAAATAGTTGTGGCTCGTCTGAAGGAAAACATCGCACAAAAACAGTTTTTCCGCCTACTCAAGTATACGTCAAAGTGAAAAAGCATTAAAAACCAAAAAATCATGAAACTGCTACGCCTTGCTGCTCTCGCAATATGTATTTTATTGTTGCTGGTGAGTCTAAATTAAACTTAACCACTAATTGGCAAACACAACACTTTAACATATGCATAATTCTTGTATGCTAGGTTACCCAAGCTGGTGCCCCTCGAGCTTTCAACGCAGAAAAAGTTGAAAAGGCACGGGAAAAGCACAAAGAAAAGGAAAGGCAGAAAAATCAAAATAAGTCCTAAAACTTTCCAACATGGTATACTTTCTCCTCAAAATTATTTTAGGTTCTCCTTAATTTGTTATTTCACATTATTAAAATTAAATCTGTACCAGGATTACCTATATTGGACTTACAAATAAATTTAAAAATTCGTCTACTATATCTGTAATATTGTCACCAGCGTTTTTAATGTTACCCTTAGCGATGTTTGCTCGATGTTGTGAAGGATATTCTTTGATTGAAGAGTACAGATGTCCGAAAATGTGTATTTTTAGTTCCTTGCATCATGGTAAATATTTGTACGTTGTAAACCCTGTTTAATTGCAAAGCAAATTTTTGCTGTTAGGACGCTTTAATAGAAAGATTAACTACCCAGTAACACATAAACAAGATAATTATGCAAAATGTATTAGAATTTATTAATTTTGATGTAATTTGCCTTTATGGTTGTAGAGGGAATCAACTGAATAAGCTAATTAATTGGTGACGGTGATGGATTAGAGAAGTGCATATTTGCTTTACACGGTTTAAACTTTATTAGTCACTATCACAGTCACACATTCAAGATTGCTGAAAAACAGTAAGATACATTCAATTGATAATTTGTTTACAACAGAATGTCCGATTCGCGAGATCACTTAAAAAGCTTAATTATAACAAATTTTTTGCGAGTACAAGTGGTTGCTATTGACATCTTGTGGAATAGTCAGATTTTTCTTTCATTTACGTCATATCAAATGCGCTCTCGAGATCTTCAATTGTTACACATTGAAGTGCATAACAGTAGTCTTTATTAGCTTGCTTGAAAAGTGACCTTATAATTTGCTGATGTTTAAGGATCCGGCCGTCCGGCCCTCCGCACTATAACTCACTAACGACTCACACTGATCAATTTGATTTAATTCCGGACATTGTTGTAATTTAGGGCTTTTGATCGACTGTAAAAAGCTATCGACACCAAATTTGACATGTCTCTAGTATAGGTCTATGGCACGACCACTATGGATTTTGGTGTCCGCAGGTGTCCGTTGAGGACCTGATTCCGGCTTTAAAATGTTTTAATGAGCTATAACTCCATAACAAACTCGCATAGATTTACCAATTTTATACACATTTCCTACATAGTCCAACAGAATGAAAAGTTTCAAAATCTTCAGGTGCCTGATAGGTCCTGATGAGTGTAAATTGCCTATAATTCCCTAACAAAATTACATAGTTTCACCAAATTTGGTATGTAGACATTTCTGACATATTCCTATAGTATAAACAGAGTTTCAAGGTCCTAAAGGCCCGATAGGTCCTGCAAAAGTAAAAATGGGTAAAACTCTGCTACATCATCACCCAGATTTACTAATTTTATTATGTAGACATTTCCGACATGTTCCTACAGAATGAATAGAGTTATAAAGTCCTTAGGTGTCTGACATGCACCCTACAGGTACCGAAAAAGTGTGAACGGTTATAACTCCGTAATAAAAGCACCTAGCTGCACCAAATTTAAGATGTAGGTATTTCCTACAAAGTCGAACAAAATGAACAGACATTTAAGGTCCTCTGGTGCTCGAAAGTCATGCAGAGTGTAAATTGGCTAAACTTCTGTTACAAAATCACCTAGCTTTACCAAATTTGGTATGTAGACATTTTCGAGTTTCAAGGTCCTCAAGCGCTCGATAGGTACCCTATATGGGTAAGGTATGGTAAGTAGACACATCAAGCATAGTCCAACAAGTTGAACAATCCTCAAAAGTCTTCAATTTACATGCAAAGTTGCCAAGAATTGAAACCTTCCAAAATCATTTTGCGACTTGATACAGAGCTCTAGTTTTTTGCACACTAGACGACCAGATCTGCTTAAATTACTCTATAAAGTTTCAAGGATGGAAACTAACTGGTAACTATAAATTTGTTATGTCTTTGTAACAAAAGTAGCTTTCACCACAAAATTTGACTTAACCCTACCAATTTGTTTTCAGTCATACTAAATTAATCAAGCAACCTCTCTACAGTTTGCAAGTTTATTACATCCTTTTGACGCTATAAAATTTTATTACAAAATGAGTCTACGTCAAAGCTATGCATATGGGGAGAACGGCTTAGTAAACAATAATCGACTCAACGAAAAAATGTTAAATGTTGACTTGCATACGTTGTACGTGAGTGAACATATTAGGCTCAATAGTATTGATAAGTTCAAGCATATTAGAACATATTAGGCTCAATATTATTTGGTTGTTATCAAGTGGATCTCATCGCATCATCAAAAGTTTTTCCGTCTTTTTGCCTGTAGCTCTAAATGAAAACGTCTTAAAACTCGGGCAATCATGAAATTCTTCCGCCTATTTGGATTTGCAATATGCGTTCTTCTGTTGCTGGTGAGATTGCACTAAATTAGTCTTAATGATATTTGACCAACGCCAAGAAGCGACTTAAAGACATGTTTGCTATTTATTAGGTTACTCAAACAGGTGCCCCAAGGGCTAGCCGGACATTATATGAGCAGCAGGAAATACGAAAAGAAAAGGAAAAAAAGAAAAATCAACAAAAGTCCTAAAACTGATTTGCATGGAGGGCATCGAAACGAGTTCTGTCTGAGGAACTTTTCGAATCTAATTTTTTAAATTGTCCATTCTGTTTAGTTGTACTTCAGGTTAATTTTCCAATCATTGTTATTAGAATGCCTCTTCAAGGTTGATAAAAGCTTTCTGAATTGTTTTGTATGCAGACTAAACCAAACCTTTCAAGTAAATTACAAAAGTTCGTTTGTAGCATCTAAATTTTCTACAAACTGTAAGTACTACTTTGTTATTTTCTGCAACGCATGTCTCCTAATGTTTTACGCATAAAAATATACGTGCACTGTAAATCATTCCGTTGTTGAGGAACACAATTATCAAAATTTGTACTTCAGGTTAATTTTCCAATCATTGTTATTAGAATGCCTCTTCAAGGTTGATAAAAGCTTTCTGAATTGTTTTGTATGCAGACTTAACCAAACCTTTCAAGTAAATTACAAAATTTCGTTTGTAGCATCTAAATTTTCTACAAACTGTAAGTACTACTTTCTTATTTTCTGCAACCCATGTCTCCTAATGTTTTACGCATAAAAATATACGTGCACTGAAAATCATTCCGTTGTTGAGGAACACAATTATCATAATCATCATAAATAGTTACTGTATTTTAGTTGCTCAGCAGAGTCTGTATTTAAGCTTTTTTAAAGCATCATCATCCGCTTCAGTTGCACTTGCATCAGCATGCAGAGATTGTTTTTAAGTTAAGGCTTAAAGCCAGGAGCAGGGATATGCACTGTTATTCATGTTATGTTGGATCATTAGATTCTACTGTGGTGGAGTATCTACTACTCCACCAGCTACTTCCCACCGGTTAATTGGTGGACGGTAGACGGCGGATGCGTTTTAAATAGTGGTGCTGGTGGAAGGTAGCCGATGGAACGAAATTTGACTCTGCAAGCTGGTGGAAGGTAGGACACTCTCCGTTTTCATGGTAGGTTCCCAGCAGAAGCTCATTTACCGACCGTGCATTTAGCACATTTTAATTAACAAAAGAGTTGGGGGTCATTGAAAAAAATTAAATTGAAAACACCTCCAATACACGCAATGTTAACTACGCAAAAATGGGAGGAAACGATTTTAAAAGTATCTTTTAATATAAATCAACAGATCACAGGCTTAGTGGAAGAATGATCTTCGTCAGAAAAATTTTGGTATCCATACGAGATTTTGATGTTATTTAATTTTTTAACCGTAAATATAAAATTAGCAATAGGTTTATACTGCTTGTGATTGGTCGGAAAAATAAGTAAATTAGTTGGAAAGTAGTCTTTTGTATGTGAAAACAACTACAAACATATTGCAACAAATCTGTTTTTACTTTAAAATCAAAAAATGGAAAAAATGGTGCAATTTTAAATGATAGACGGACAGACGATGTGTATGAATTATAATTGGTTGTCCAAAAGTATCTACTAGCAATTAAATTTTTCACATCGAAGATCATTCTTCCTCTAAGGCTGTGAGTTGTTGTTTCGATCATACTGATCATTGTTTATTTAATACTTTAAAAAATAATGTAAATGCATTAGCATTTATGTTATTATGCTATTGTCAAAAGTGTTTCCATAAAGCACTTCTTTAAATGGCTTCCAAAATAACCGTCCAATGAATTTTCATCAGTTTTTTCTAAAATGCATCAGAAATCAATAATACTTTTATGAACTTTTAGGCTTCAAAAAGTTTGATTGGAAGGTTAGGTAGGGTATTTACATTGCCTGTTCTTTGCTTTAAATTTGTATTGCACTGATTAATAGTACAATTTTAAAGCTACATACTGGAACCATAAATAAAGGTATTGCGCTGTAGTTAGCAATCATAATTTTATAGTGCGTATTGTGTGAACTTCTGAAAGTTCTGCTTGCTGCCATCGGAGTTCAGAAGCAACTTATTGAGAATTTTACGAAACATACGGTCATGGTCAAGTTGCAAAATTTTTTTTTAATGATCTACAGTGTACCTCATTTAAAGTTAACATTTACTTTTATATGCTGACATTTAAATTTGACAGTTTTGAATAATTTACGATTGTTGAGTAAATTTGGTCATCATATTAAGTAGAAATACCTAGTTTCTTTCTTTTAATATGTCTAGAATTCAGCCAATCTTTAAATTTGTACCATGAATGGAAAGTTTTCGAGAAAAAGTTCTTAATGAATAGAGCAATCGTAAAGCGTTGTGAAGTATTCTTAAGTGCTCCTACAAGCGCTAAAGGAACCGAAATTTTCATGGGAAGTATAGAATAGTAAATAGAAGTATAGAATTGACAAAACACGAAATAAGTAAATGAAGTAAGTAGGTATTTGGAAGATTGAATGATGTCATATTGATATTTTTAAATGTTACCGAAGATTTATTTGTAAGTACGTGGCCAATCCATCTATGTAGTAGTTTTGCCGTGAGCGGAGAACAGCCCCATAGCAGCTCTTTAGTTTTGGCTTCCTGTTTCATTAAAATCAAAACAATTCAAATGCGTTGCGCCAAATCAAAAAATTCCAACGCTACTATAAAGAGAGGCATATAGGTAACTATGGATAATAAGTGAACCCCTATATGTAGTGGCTAATTTTCTTAAAAAGTCTGCATCAAACTAAGAAATCTCAGTGGGAACGAAACCCATATCGTCACTGAGCAGCATGCTTTTGACTCATCAGTCATCACCTTTCCATCATATTTACGAGTCTTTTAACATAATTGTTTGCAGCTTTTTGTATCAATAAATCATTGCTCCGCTCATCTCATTATTCCTTATTATCATAACTACATTTTTAAAAAATCAAAACACTTTTTAAACTCAACTGTACACTGTTACATTAAAGAAACAGCCAGTGATCTCGAACTAGACGTCCAATTTCGGTTTAGCTTTGCAATTTAATCCAGCATTAACAGAACTATATTATTGATCAGCGCATACACACTTAAAAGCTGCGTGATATTTTATTAACCATGATATATGGCGTAAATAAGTGGGAATAATAAAGTTTTTCATGAAATGCTAACATTATGGGTTATTGTGGAGTATACATAAAATATTTGCTGGCCAATCAAATCAAACTGCTACTATTTTTATTTTTTTTAAACTGTAGGAAAAATCGGAATAACATTTTTTACCTTATTATTTCCAACGATGATGCATATTATGCATATCTTTTTGACTAATAATATTTCTAAATCACGTAATATACTTTATCCCTCCATTTATCAAACTTTTATTTGTCTCAAACAAACACACTTCATTTTCAGCAGTTTCTTTGAAACAAGTAGTAGGAAACAAAGTGCCATTTTTAGCTTTCACTCATTTCCCATTCCACTTAAACACTACTCACACTGTTTCAAAATTCCCTGTACATTTTCATGAATCCTGCTAGTCGGAGCAGGAGAGCATTCATTATTCATTGTTTATTTCGTGCAAATAATTACCTGCTAATTTGCCCATTTTCAGTAGTATGATATATGGGATGATACTCTTCTAACGAATTTAACTTTTCCTGAAAAAACATGCAAGAGTGGAAAATGAACTTCTCTCAAAATGTTTCCAGTTTTGTCCTACCTTTCACTCTCAAGTCTCATTACCCCTATTTCCATCATCTCATCATTTCATCCTTACATAATGTTATTTATTTAGATATGACTTGTTCCTCTCAAGTTTCAGTTTCAACTAAGTATGCTGCCCGGTATACCTTCAAAAACGGAACATAGTCACTCAAAAATGGTAGCAGTACAAATACCTGGTTTTGTGTTCTCCTGGATCATGTCATAATACCAAAATAACTTTTTTTTAGATTAAATGAGCAGGTTCTCCTGCAAAAACACAGCTCCCGTATTCACCACTACCGAAATGTTGAGTGAAATCTTGTGTTTCTTGGGTGTTGTATGGATTGGATATATATGGGTTAGCCGGTGTGTCCTTTCCCTTTAGTCTTGTTTTCTCACTACTCACGGAGAGAAGCAGCAGCAGCAGCATTTGTGTTGCCGATGTCGACAACACAATCATCTTCTGTTTTGTGTGTTTACGAAAAAAATGAAAATTTATTCCAAAATACATTTTCTGATCTTGTACAAGGATTCTTATGTTTTCTCTATTTGTTGAGTCAGTTGAGTGGATAATAGTGAAAGCACAGTGAACTTGTCAAAGAACACAAGCTAGTAGTAGAAAACTAACATATCTCAAGTAGTATCTTCCGCTGAGTAGGCAAGTTTTACGGTTGCATGAGTGCAATTTAATTTTTCTTTTGCTCTTATCAAACTTGTCCAGTTCAGTGAAGAAGTGCAGTTGTAGGGGGAAAACGGAATGAAGGGTGAGGTGAAAGATGAAATGTGCGTTTACCTATGTACGCATCTAGGTTTGTCAGAAAATTGGGGCAACAAGTTCACATATTTAATTTTGTGTATGCCTTAAACTTTTTTACTCTGACGATTTCGTTGGTTGCGATGGTAAGATTCAGTTTCTGTGTTGCAAGATGAAAATAATTTATTGACAGACTTTGTTTTTTCTATAAAAACTAATTGTAAGTACCTGTGGTCGTGATGCTGGCTTCAGTGACAAGGCTATTAGTGAATTAATAAGGAAGGAAAACTAACTTTTAAAAATGAAGGCAACGTTATAATGGCAATGTGAAAGTATCATTAAGTGGTTTTTCTGTTGAAAACGGACTTTCACACACGTATATATATGTATTTACATGACGCTAGATGGAAAGTAACGTTTAGAACTGCCCTTCCATGTCTGCATTTTATTAACTCTTTGGTTGACAGATAAAAACAGTTCATGAGAATAATTTCATGAAGACATCATAATAAACGGTACTTAAAGTCAGTTGAGTGTGGCAGTAATCAAAATTAGATGAAAAAAATTCTAGTAAGTTTGATAAAATTGGTTGCAATTGCGATTATTGCAAGCTGAATTATGATAACACGAGAAATGATACGTTATTATAGTCGAACATTATCCTTGTAACTTCAATTGTAATTCAGTGAGAAGGTCAATAAGAGTTATATTTCATTTTTAGTTTAGCGAAAACCGTGGAGTAAGCTCACATCGATTATTATTTGATATTTTAGCCCATGAAACATTGAAGTTTTAATCATGCATAGGTATATGCTATCCAGGCAACATCCACAAAACACTTTGTTCCTTTCCTGCCGATCTGTCTTAATTGGCGCAACGACCACCTAATGATAGTTACCATTAACTATCGTGGTTTAAAAACTTAGTGGTATTTAAATCAAACAAAAAGGTTTTTCAGACAAAGAAAATTGCATAATATTTTGGTAAAAAGTTAGTTTAGTATTTCTACTGATTTCTCACTATAAAAGTGAGATCTTAAATTACTAAGGATGCTAAGAAACTTAAAAAGCATAAATTACAGTGATAAGAATGAACAGGGTAAAAATCGAAAAGATTCATCACTCTACCAACACTGAAAAAAACAAAGTTTATATAGAAATCAAGATAACTAGTCGAATTCATTTACTTGTATACACAAGAAGACATGTCCATTACTGGGTAGCTTGGCTGAACATCTAAATTCATACAAAGGAGTCAGATAAAATAGTAAAAACACAAAGTTGAAAAAGAATTTACACGGAAATCCGGCAAACAAAGATAAACACATAGACTGTATAAACTCATCTGTAATCTTCTTTTTGGAACTGACCGAATGTTATATGAGAAAGTGGGAAGTGAACATTGTTAAAATAGATACTAAAGAAACAGGATTCCAAGTGGGAGAGAATCAAAGAATCGCAACAAAAGTGTGTTGTGTTGTATTTACTAGTGCTACTCTATTTTAACAAAATAACTGCATTCTTTCTATCTTTTCACCGTCGTCATTTGTACTATCTTCATTTCTAAAATATTATGGTGTTGTATATAGCTTGCTAGGTTTTATCCTGTTAATGGGGCAAAATGAAACTGCCCAGTGGTTTTTTCAGTGGTGACGGTGGCAGTGGCTACTGCGGAAATCCAAACAAAAACTACAATGCTAGAAAGAATGATTCTGTTACAGTTGCCATAGCAACATCCTTTCAATTTGATAATCCCCATAAACATCATCATCATCATCATCGTCACAATCCCCACATGAGGCTTTCATCCTTGTTCCATCTGCCAATTAGGATTTTCAATGGAAAGCTAGTGTATTCTGTGCTGCTCATTCTTTTCGGTAAGTCTTCTTGTTGCCCTCTTCTACACAGTAACATTGACGTGGACACATTACTCATCATGACGAGAAATAAAACTAATTAAACCTTATAATTAGCAATTTTCACAAGTGCATGAAATTTTTGCCATATTTTGCAAATTGCTTTACTTGCCCAGTTAGCTCAGCAGACCGGCAAAAAAGTAAGTAATCATTGCAAGAAGGGTTTCGCCCGAAGCAAATAATTTATACCAAACCAAGTTTAGAGGAAAGCAACTGCAGAGAGAGAGAAAAAAAATTACAGTGACGGTTGACGGAAAGTGGCTGACGCCAGTAAGGATCAAGTCCTATAAAAGACCCCTACTTTACGGCTAGTTATGTTTCACAGCAACAAACCACTTTTACCACAAAGAGTGTGAATAACAGCCAAAAATAGAAGTGGAAAATACTTAACTCTAATTTTGAACAGATGGACGACGGAAAGACGGAGGCAGACTGCTGAAAAAATCCGCTTTCTAATGTTGTTTTTCCTCAAACAAACACGAGACTCAAATGGCCTGCAAAACTTTCTCCATTGAATGCAACGATTGTATCAAAGTGTCCACTAAAATGGAAATCTTGGCTGCTTGTATCTACTACTGACCAAGAAAAAGAATTGCTTTTTACCATCGCTTACTTACAATCGACATTTTATTTTTTTTGTTAGTTCACTTCAGTCCAGTCGTTTTTGTGGTATTTGGTGATGGACCGTGCTACTTGCTTACTCAATACAAGAATAGTAGCAACAATTTCTTTAAAAGTCTTACAAGATATTACTACCGCAGCATACTAGTGGCAGCATCGCCATCACTTTGTTGAAAGAGATTCTGTACCATTAGAAATAAATATACTTTATTGCTTCATGTTTTTTTCTCTCCCTTCCCTCTACTCTCCCACCCGAGTATTATGTCATTTTTTATGCTTTCTATTTTGTATTCCCTGTGTCTCTTTCCGTTTTATTTTTCAGAGAGTGGAATTTAAACAGCGAGAGTGTTTGTAATGCTAGTGGAGAAAGTAACAGATGCTGAAAAAAATGGAAAGTCAAAGTATGTTATTTTGCAAAAAAAATAAGATTTTCTACTGCAGATTTTTTTTCTTTGCGTATTTACACATCTTATTCCCTTGTTATGTCTATGTCCCTTGGAAAAATAAGTATGTAGCAGAGAAGGAATAAAAGCAGGCCATCATTTTACATTAAAAGTTTGTATCGACATGCTGTGACTTGTAATAAGAAACTTTTTTGAGGGTAGTTGGTATAAAAAGAACATACATTTTTGTGTTTTGTCATTGTTGGTCTCGGAGATTGAAAAGGTTTACTTAATATTATGCTGGGAATGATAAAAGAAACATGTTTTGGGAAGTGTTTTATTATTTGAGCTTGTAACATTGCGTGTAACAACAACAAACAAGTCAAGACACAGCTTACAAAACATTGTTGTAAGGTTTCAGAATAAAAAGTAGTTTTTTTTCAGCTCCTTTCTTGTAAACACAAAAAGGCAAGAACTGTAGAGTGTTTTGTTATTGGAGCTCATTTTTGCTACATGGTTGGAAAAAAAGATTTGGTGAGCTGGAATCAAGTAATCTTGATTTGGAAGTCAAATTTGTTCCTACTTCTTCAGAAAAGAAATTCTGTGCTCTGCCATTAATAAGAGTAAAGTTGTAACAAATGGTAGCAATTTAAATTAACCGGGAATATTTGAAAAGGCCGCAAAAGGGGTTTAATTATCGCTAGCCTAAAGTTTCGTAAAGAGCAACACAAAAGATTTTTAATGCATCGTGGATAACAATTGTCTCCAGATGTGAGTTTTTAATAGTGTTGACTGGTGAGTAGATGACTTATGAACTTAGGTTGTCAAACCTGCTTCGGAACACGTTTATGTGTAGTAATTGTTTATTTTCATTTCATTATATTCTTTACATAAAACAATTTCAAAAGCATGAAATTCAACGTTTACAGGTTTGTGCAAGATGATAACTGATGCCGTATTATGCCGTGCCGTAAGGTTTAATGTTATCTAAAAATCCGAAAAAAATTAATTATTTTAAAACTTCTTATTATAATAAGAATAATGAGGAGTAGCTTTAATTTATATTTAAGATTTGCTATGTATAGTGTATTACCTTTCCTATTATATTTTCTTTATGTTCACTAATACGGCTCTATCAACTTGTCATAAACTCAACACCCGTGCCTATCGCGACGCATATTGTGTTAGTTAATTTATATATTTTGGTTGGCTACTAAATCAGACACAAAGATTTCTCGACTCGGGACTAATATCTAACCCGATTGCATTTGAAAGTAACTTGGAGAAATAAAATGTTTAATCCTTAGTTTTATTTGCCATATTATTTTACACCGCGCAGTAGTGGTCGTCGGATTTGTACTTCGATCCTGTTATGTGCTTGTTGCACTGCCCATTTCATAGAGACATTTAAAATTATTGAGGGCTTAAGTAGTTGACAGCCTTGTCGTTTAAACCGGCATAAACTTTCATGTATGGTCGTCCTTACTTACTCCACTCCAAAGTCCAGAGTCTGGACTCCATACTCTAACGGTGTTATAGTAAATAACATTAAGTACAATTGATACTACGCATGTACTTCTCTCCCAAAAAATTCAACAGGGCAGACAGGAAGAAACAAATCAAACGAAATATCATTGTTACTTTCCCTCTTCTTCCAAAGAAAACGTATTTCCAATCCACTAGATACTCAAAATACATTTAACCATTTCCACTCGACTGGGAGAACGGTCTCCCCATTTCTCAACCTGTAGAAAGCAGACAGGAAAATCGTAAGTAGCAGTAATAGAAGCGGACAAACGCACCAGCCATAATACTTTTCTCCTCTAGAATTTTCATGGAAGTGGATATAAATTGTCAGCCACTTGTACATTTTTAATGACACCCGAGAGACAAATCATTTTTTAAGTCGGAGGTACTACAACTTCGGCTGCAGCTTAACTCTGAAAATGTCTTCGAGTAACTTGACATGACGCAATGATTCCATATCGGCGCTCGCTTTTTTAGGAGTATATTTTGAAATCCGGAGCAAAATATTGTCGACGCGACGGGGAGACACTAGATACCTTCTGACCGACCCAGTTTATCTACTACTTACCAACGGAAAACTAAAATGCGGAAAGAAAAATGACGACGACTTTAAGAGCACATAAACATCTTCAAATGGCTTGTGAGATGCATGCATAAAGTCATAATGGGACCTCGAATCTCTGAAACTTGATGCAAAAATAGCATTCATTTTGCAATTTTTTTATTTCCAGGACTTGGTGCGATTGACGGGGACGAGCAAGAATTTAGACTTCTTAAATACCTCATGAACAACTATGACCCATCCGTACGTCCTGCCGTGCACCACTCTAATGTACTTTCAGTTAATTTCAGCCTGTCGCTACATCACATTATTGACGTGGTACGAAAAAAAAGCTCCAATTACTTATCTTCATTTATTTGAGAGCATTACATGGCGAAAATAATATTACCTAATTCTTATTTTTTTCTGCTCATTTATTTTTAAACAAGCCGAACTAATAGATTGGTTAGAACTTCCAACTCGGAAGATAAAAATGATGAGATGAAACTTTGTTTCTCTCTACTTTCTCCGTGAAGTGAAAGTAATATGCGTAAAATTTAATGAAGCAAATAGTCAACATCATCAACAGTAGAATAAGTGCAAATTGAGGAAAAGCCAATTAATGATAAATATTGAACTCAACTTTTTTTACTACGTTTAAAAAAAAAATTTTCTTGTTTAGTGCGGATCCGCAGTATACGAGTTCGGTGATTAACACAAACGTAATGGTAGACTACGAGGGAAAGGTTACATGGCTGAGTCACGGGATTTACAAAAGTAGCTGCGACATCAACGTCGAGTATTTTCCCTTCGATATTCAAAACTGCGCGATGAAGTGGGCCAGTTGGACTTATGACGGATACCAGGTGAGGAAAAACTATTAGATTAAAGTTGAAAACTTTTCATGAAAAAGTTTGAAAGTAATATTCCTGTCAGCAGATTCAGAGTAGACAGCAGCACGTTCTTTTAGAATGTAACGCAGATGAAATCATTTTATTTTTTTGGGGCACGGCACAGCTTTTTGTTCCAAAAAAACTTAGAATGATGCTCAGGTAACAATGACAATTTTTATTACAGCGATATTGATGATGATGACGATAATATTGATGGTGTTGGTGATGATAGCAAATGGGAATTGAGTACTAAAATTTCAAAAATGTTTCTCTTCTCTCAGCAGAAAAAAAACAAATAAAATGAGTGCTTCGCTTAGGAAGTTGGTCGTAAAAGTAAGAAGGTTACTTTATGCATAGATAAGCATATGGGTAAACAAAGTCAAACATTTTTGGTTTCCATATCTCAAGCAGCTGCTGAGAATCTTGATAAGTAGTATAAAATGGTATTGTCTGATCGAAAGTGACATGAAGGAAGTAAGAAAGTAGTCCGGTTCGAAATCGAATAGAGACGACAACCCATGAAAATCCATTAATAGAACTTCATTTGATTGGACAATGTCTCAGTTTGAGTCTCACTTTTCCTTTTCACCCACCCCGCTCACAGTTAACATTTACTTCAAAGCGGTGAGAATGACTCATTGTCTGGAGATAATTGGAACTTATGTACAAATAGTTTAGAGAGAGAGAAGAAGAAGTAAAACAGAATTACATATCCGACCATATCGAATTCAAAATCTGACAAGATTTTGCACATCTTTTGGAGCAGCACATACAGTGTAGTAAGTTAAGTACTCAAAGCTTATTTCTTGCAGTTTATTGCAAACATGAGAATTTTGTCTATTTTCATTTTATTACAAAAACAGGACCATTATATTGAACAGTGTAAGTAGTACGTGCCTTGCGGTTTACTACTGTAGTTAATGCAATGTTTCTCGAGTACCCGCAAAAACTATTAAAGAGTCTTGACTATATGAACGTCCTTTCTGCCCCTCTCCCTCGTATACTCTCTCAAGTAAACAAAGTGAGATTTGCTATAATGCAATCATTTATGTGTCTGTTCAGGCAAGTTAAATTCAAGATGCTCCTTTCAGTTTTCATTTTCCTCACTTTCACTGCAAGCGTTTCTTCCACCACCACTGCAATCACAGTCTGTGGTGACTGTGATTCACAAATGGAAATCCACACCATCAACAAAAACGAAAAAAAAAAAGTTTTCAGAGTTGACTCACAAGCTATCATTGTCACAATCGTCATTCACTCTATTCATTCACTTACTTTGAATTGTTCCGTGTGTGAGTTTTCGCTCTACATTTTACTCCGCAATTCGTAAACCTTGTATGCATACATGCCACACACACACACGCAATGTTATTTGCTCAAGCGAAGCGGGCTCTACCATTTGCTGAGAATGGCATTTTCTCTCTCCTTTTTGTGCGAAAAATAGAAGAAGAAAAAAAAAACTGAAATGAGATGAGAGATATCTTTATCTTCTTCTTCAAGCTTTGAAAAGTATCTTAACAAAGTTAACTCGCAACCGAACGCGAACCAAGTAAAGTAGTAAAATTATGCACGAGCACACACACTCTACTCAATTTCATGCCTGCATCATAGTACTCTCCTCACCGTATCTTCATTTCACTCGTTTTTGTTCAAGTAAGTTGATTTTCTTCAATGAAAAAAAAATGTAAAGTACGTAAGGAGCATGCTGAAACGCTTTGCAATATTTTCTTCTTCTTTTTTACGAGTCACGTCGTTACAAAAAATAACACTGCCAAACTACATGAAATGGATTGAGTTTGACTTTCCAGTGGTGACTGGAATAAAAAATATGTGTAATGCATTTTTACTGTTATCTCTCCATATTATTTTTGTTTAGATGCACTTTATTTTCCGCGGGCGAACGGAAATGAAGAAAAAAATGTAAATGAGCAGAAGTGTTTATTATTAGCAAAAGGCGAAAACTACGAAGGTCATTTGCTATGAAGGAGAAGGGGGTCATGTGAAACAAATTTAAAATGAAAATATTTGACGTACGCTTATTTCGACTTTGCGTGTAAGGTTGACATTGTGCGAGAGAAAGAGGAAGGCGACCAGACAAACTACCAACCAAACGGAGAGTTTGACCTGATAGGATTCCATGCTGTACGACACGAGGTCACGTACTCTTGTTGCCCCGAGCCGTACCCTGATTATCACTTACACCATCAGTTTGAAGAGACGACCGATGTTTTACGTTTTTAATCTGATTATACCCTGTCTTCTTATCAACGGAATTGGTGAGCGGGTGACAAGATTTTTTTTTCACAGGAGGTCGTCTGCTGGTTTAGTTGGATTGAAATGTTTCTTCAATTTTTTTCGTACAGCCCTCCTTGTCTTTTTCGTCCCATGTGATTCTGGAGAAAAAGTGACTTTGGGTATATCCGCTCTTCTGTCGATGACAGTGTTTCTTATGACGATAAGAGAAAGTTTACCTCCCACAGAGAAAACACCACTTATCAGTAAGAGCTAACAGCAAACTTGTAAGTTTTTTTTTCTTGTTTCATTTTTGTCATAGAGTAATGGATTTTTCTCTCCAAAGGTTTGTACTATGGTGTAAGCATCTGCATTGTGACATTTGCTTCTGCCATGGCAGTAGTAACCCTGAATATTCATCATCGTGGCTTCCGCGGTGTGACAGTTCCCGGTTATCTTCGTTTCATTTGCTTGAAAATTCTTGCGAGAATCTTGCTAGTGCAGAGCGAGTCTGAAGGAGATTCATCCTCATCGTCCTCCTCAGCTGCTAATCCCAACTCCACTGGTGACGCACAACTTGACGCATTGCGTGAATTGAGAGCGCAGCTGAATGGACTTCATCCCGTCATGGGACATCGACTGGATCCCAGAAGTGCAAGTCGAAAATATGACTATTCCGACAGTGTAATTCAGCGAAGTCCCAGATTTGAGCCAAAATTTCACTCAATTTCTGGAAGCGGTCATCAACAGCAGACAGAAGGAGAAGTAACTGCGTCCGTGGCAACATCTTCGATTTTGCACAATCCTTCTGGAACCAGTGGTGGAGGCTCAAGCAGTGGCAGTAGTGAATTTGACTACAAGTTTGGTCGAATCGCAACAAAAATTTGCGAAACCATAGAACGGAGTGAGATGCGGACATCAGAACAAACCAAACATGATGCAAATCAGTTGGAGTGGAAAAGGGTTGCTCTTGTTTGCGATCGCTTTTTATTTTGGGGTTTTGCAATCGGCACGGCAATTTCTACTACGCTCATTCTATTCTCCAGTCCATACGGTCCTAGCTTAAATGATCTAAGGCATAAAATTTTTGGAATGGTTGCGGCGTCTGATGGAACATCAGATCAGAATGAGAGTGAAGTAAGTGATGGGAGTGGTGCCGGTGAAAATTTGCATTAAGAAACGGGCAATAACACATTGACAGGACGTTATCATAAAGTAAGACCAGTGTTTTGTTAAAAATTTGAGAAAAACAAACATTTGCAATTGTGTCCTATCTTGTGTTTAATTGGAGCTGGGTCCAGATAAATTGTGGTGTGCTGCTGTAACAAGTGCAGTAATGCAAAAATAATTGAGGCTTTTATTAGATCAGCCTGACAGTTAATAATTTTAATGAATCAACGCCAGGGTTTTAGTGCTGACAGAATAATATTCTAATAAAAAAAATTATAAGATAATGCATAATTAAGTAGGTATATTTGAAAAAATGATAGATAGTGAATTAAGGTTACCTAACATTTGCAGAGACGTATATATTCAATTAAGCATTAACTGATAGTGATAGAGACACCTACCTGCAGAATTGGAGACGTTTCTTGCTACTGCAACTTATGTATATGACGTATAATTAAGTTGAAGGAAAGCACGTTCCTATTTACTTACATAGTAGAATTAGTTGTTAGAAATGAAATATAGTTATGTACTGTAATTTTTTTGGCAAAATTACCTAAAATGGAGCAACAATAGTTTCCAGCTAAAATAATGGTGCATCAGGAAAAATACAATTCTTTCGAATGAAAGAATATTATTTGATATATTATACATCTACCTTATTGCTAATATGTATTAAATCAAATGTGTTATCTAGTTATCTCACTCCTTGTCATTTTCTGTTAAACTGTATACCTTAATATTATTACCCATTACCCCATATGGTTGGTTTCACGGTATGCATAATGAGTATATTTTTAGTCAATAAGTCAATACAACAACATAAACTGTATGAATGATCTATGAAAATTCTTATGAAATAAACGGACGAAAATGAAAAGCATAAGCTTACTCTGTTGGTAATCAATAAGTGATTACTAATCACTTCGTACATATATAGTTATTTCTTGAGGAGGGAGGGTTAGGTAAGCCGTCTGCTATTTTTATATAATTTTATTACAACTGTAAATACATCTAGCATCCAACCTAATAGAATTACTGATTGATTATGCATAATGATAATAAAAATTCATAAAGAACAGCAGAAATTTTGTCAACATGAGCGTAAATGAAATGGAAAACTCGTCGCGGGAGACGTTACGGGTTTTTTTTTTCCTTAGAGTGCCACGAAAGTCCTATTACCTGTCATACAGAATGCTGCTTTACTATTCATTGCCTAATCCCTTTGTCAATTTCACGGGGCTAAATCTAAGAACTAAAAATCAATTGGTTTGGGTACTTTGTTTTTTAAAGGTAACAGACGACAGATATTATGTACTTTAATGACTACTCCGTGCGTTTTAAAGCTCCTTCAAACCGACAGACATCCGACAACATGCCAAATCTAATAAACTTTGCAGTTGCAGTTTTGTATCAGCTACGCTATATGTAGTAATGAATAGCTACTTGATGGAACACGACGTCTCACGGTCACGCACCAATACTATGGTAACTGGTACAGAGCTGCAGCAAGTATTAAGAGCCCTTGACAGGGAAAGGATACATCTATCCATCTATGCTCCTTATTGTGCAAAAAGTTGGAGTACATTACGTTTTTATGGGATTTGACAGTTTTTATATTGCAAGAAGAGCTTGTTTGAGTGCGCAAACTTGAAGCATCCATAAACCCAACGAAAGAAAAAAACTGGGAGAAAGGATATCCTTTGAAGTTCAAAATCCACAAGACTGTCTAATAAGCCACACTACTGTTAGCAAAAGTGACAATGGCAGATAGACAAGTATGACGGGTGAGGTAAGGAGGTAGGCTGCTGGAGGGAGACAAAAAAGGGAAGAGAGATGGCAAGCTTAAATGTATAGTAGTAGAGGACACCCGATATCAAAGGCAATAGCACTAGAAAACGAAAAATGTGAAAATTTTGTGGAGAAAATAGCACAACAGTTTGACAAAAAGCATCGTGACTGGGACGACTATTAAAGGGAAGGAAGGAAGTAAAAAAAACTGATGCTGCTGTGCTACTATACTGCTTTCCCTCCGTTTTTCTCCATTTATGTTTTTATTAGCTTTTACAGAGACTCATTAAAATACATACTGCAAAGGCAAAGGGAAAAAGTATAGGACTTGAAAGAGAAAATGTAATTCTGTTTCTGCTCTGCTGATTACATTTAAATACGCTCTATAGATAAATACATTTTACATTTCGATGCTTTTAATGTATACATCATTTTGGTAGATTTTTTGGCGAATTGCCCTAAGCGATTCAGTATTATTGTCACCATATGTTTCAAAATTCAATAATAGTTGTCACTTAATCCATTTTTTGCTTGTCACTTTTCCTCACAGTAAATATATAGGACTGAATGCATCATTCTCTTTTAATGCAGTTTCTACTTTTAAAAAGCACTTGTGCCTTTCTATAAAACGTTTGTCTATGTGTTTCCATTTATCATTATCTAATTTTTCCAAATTAAGGGTGGATGCACACATGAAAACAAAATATTTTAGAAACACTTCCTGTTTTAGTGGTTTTTCAATGTAATTTTTCCTAAAAATCCTTTTTGTAACTTTTTCTTTCATTCGTCATCATCAAATGTTTTAGCTGCTCGTGTGTAATGTCGTATTTTGCAAATCTAAAGTTTAAACTTCGTCAGTTGTGACAAATTCATTTGGAAATTTTTCCTTCTGTAGTTTTAATGATTCTAAATGAGTCGTATTAAATTAATTATATTGATGTTAACACAAAGGATAATGGTTGGATAAAAACTTTATGCCTTTGGATCGCACACAACAAACTTATTATACAAAGGAAGCTAGACTAGTTTATGTTTTTGGATATTAATCGATGCTATTACAAACAGTTATACCATATTCAAAAACTCATCCCATTTTTCTAGTTTGCCCTTTTAACAGTCTTACATTTCTCCCGTTTTAATACAAACCCAGTGCATACGGTTCACTGGTGCATGCATAAGAGGAGCGTACTAATTATAATTTGGTCAGATCGTGGCAGAACTCCAAAAACAATTTTGTCTTCTTTGCTTGTATACTTTGAACGGGTCTCTATATTTTTTGTAAAATGATGCCGAAGATAATACGATCGATTTACTGATTACTGATACACGAAGATGCACATGTTATCCACCCTCGTTTTAAAGTCAATATTTTTGTACCAGCCAGTGGGCTTTGCTTAATGGTCATTAAAAATATTACAGCAGGAAACGTTATGAAATCAACGCATTTCGTAGAGAGGTAATATGCAAAACAAGCTGAAACAAGGACACGACTTCTATGGACCGATAAGAATGGCGAAAACTACGAAAATAAACAAAATGCTACGTGGGAAACTTGAGATATTATTATGATAGCAGTAAAACTTAATACATGAACTAATGGAGAGATTAAGCTTGAAAAATAATGCAATTTTAATGATTATGCACCAATTGCATCACCACGAAGCACCAGCATTAACAACAGATAAGGGGATACGAAAGGAATAATATCATCATCCACAGGACGTTGAGTCAAACTAATGGCGTATAGTATAGTATTTTGCATTGCATCTTCTGCTATGACCGTACATGGCCATGCCAAAATGTATCCTGCAAATTTTTTTTCTGTCCTAATTCCCATCCACACCATAACACTAATAGACACAGTACAGTATACTGGAAAAAATAAAACGCACATTTGTCCTATAAAGTTTGATAAAAATGAAAATATTTAACCCTGAAACTTGATTATTATCATATATCATTCTTCCTTCACGCTAAATTTTCTGCTGATCTACTGCTGCTGCATTTGCTTGTTTCCTTTCCAGAATGCCCCAGATGTGCTTATCTGATAAGTTAAATCAAACAACTTATTGTTACTCAGCATTTATACTTACTGCACCAAAAACGGATCATTCATTAAAGTCCGCTATAAAAAGTCATTTAAAAAGTCAGTAATCAATCCTTTGCTCGATACGGCAGTTCTAGATATGGGTGGGCTAGCAAAAATTTTATGGAATGTACGTGTGTGTTTATCTTATTTATTCCGGTCCAAGTCCCAATAAAAAAATTAAAGAACGACCTCCAACATCATTCCTTCCAATCATAAATTGCCTCTGGTTTAGAAAAAGTCGTAAGATTAAATCAGTCAAAAAGTTGTTTCTTAAATGAGTTATATAATTGAGCTATTTGCTAACTTAATTTAAATTTTAAACGTACAAATCATACGATATGAACATTTTTTAATTTGTTTTCCGACAATCCAACTCTTTCCATACGGTGAAAATTTCATCACTGCTCCCGAGTCACCCGAGCGATTTATTATCGCTTTAACTTATATAATGTTATCAAGAAAACTAATTATTAACATGTGTCTTATTTACCTATAATTAGTTTTTTTTTCTTTTGCAATTGGACAATTCTGGGACGAAGCTCTCTGACTTGAAGTCTCAGGAGCAGAATTCTGGCAAATATTTCTGTTGAAATATGCTAGTAAACAATTAATTTGCAGTGAATGACGTATTATCTTCATACATGGTCACAACTTTCTTGCGAACAAACTGTTACAAGCATTTGTATAGCATATACCAGTTCATTTATGTTTCTTCTCGTAAACCAACTCTCTCAAAGTTTCTAAGAAACGAAACCTTTGGTGTGGGATTCTCAATGGAAACTGTCATTAAATTATGAAATAGAACTACACATAAGCACAAGAAAGTTACAGAGTCGTATTCATTTGAAATATAGAGGTTTTTGGTTCTCAAACAAGTTTTAATTTGATTTGATGCTTGACAACAATACTCAATTTAAGACGAATTGTAATTTGTACTTTCCTCAAATTACATTTATTCACAAATAGATTTGATTTCCGTTCCCCGAAAAAAAAAGCTGTTTTGCCTCGTGTCAATTTTATGAAAGCTCTTCGAAATTGGCTTTTTCCGAATATACTTTTGTATAGAAAATGCATTTGAAAAAATAATTGTACAAAAGTACCGGAAATTGAAAATGTAAACTTTTAACAATTCTGTAATCAAACAAGCTTAGCAGCATCAAATTTCTCAAACATTCTATTTCTACACTTCCACATTCGCATTCTAAATTAAGAAGACGAAATGATTTACACCATCATATTTTCGAAATTTGCATCTTTTGATGGAAAAAAATATTTAGCTGTCTAAATTTTGGTTCCGTACTTAATTCATTTTATTTGTAAGGATCATCAGCATTATTATCATCAGGATCGCCCTTCACCTTTTCCAACTGTCAACTAGAACGAGCTCTTTCATTTCTTGTGCGTGTGAATAAGAATCTGAATGAACGTGAGGGTTTTTCCCTGGACCTGTCACCTGTCAACGTCAGATAACTGAGAGAGAGAGAGAAAAGACCACATAACATAATTTATGTTTTGCTTGGCGTATCTTCCTACTGTAAACTCCGTACCCAAAAAATAAATAAGATTTTGTATGCACCTACATAATCCTTTCATTCAAGCAGGAGGTAGAGGGGAACAAGTAAGCGTAAAAGCTGAATGTACGGCACAACATCACATTTTCTATTTAGTTTACTACCTTTCACACAGGATATTACCATAAAACTGGATAATAATATTCCATAATATCGTTTCTCCTCATATCTGGTGAAAATGGAACGGGTGTTTTAATGAACCTCACCTATTACTTTCCTTTCTTTACTTCTCCCCTTTTACGACAGGTCACTCAACCCAAACTGAAGTCATCTTGTGGGCTGGCTACAGAATCTGTCATCTGTGTAAAGCCCATTTTCCCATTATACTGAATTTGTTACCACAACAAGCACCATGCAAATTGTCGTGGTAACTATTATGAATTATGCAATTTTGTGTTAGAGGAAAGGATGCACATAATAAAACAACATTATTGCATCTTTAGCAATTTACTTGAGCTGTAAAATATCGAAATTAAATTGATTCTTTAAAAAAATTTGACGCTCGTTCAAACTAATTGCGTAGTGAAATGAACCTTTCTATGCAGAGTTTAAGTTATGACGTAAGCCACCGAATTTATTCCTATTTTAGCCCCCATATTTTATTTCACATAAATCCCACCCAGGAATGAGTATTATGAGGCAAAGTGGAAACTGTGACCATGCCATTATGAAAACTTCCAGAGTATCCCCTGGAACTTTTCTAAAAATAGACTTGTGTGGAATATTGCCACTTCAAATTTCTGTCTTTGATATCACCCACCGCCCAAGAATAATATTCGCATTTGAACTTCAAAAATCTACACAATGCACATACATTTCATATTATGTACTGACGCCAACTGCACACTTCTATTTTCTTTGATAATAATAATAATAATAATAATAACGCTTCTCATCAATGTCCCTCTCTGTTATCCCAAGTGTAAATAATTCATATACTCTTATTATCTTGCTCATGGTAATACCAAAACTAGCATGGAGCATTATCAAATGCGTCCTTTTGATTTCCTCAGGGACCTAATAATATGCAACGTAACATAAGTAGCATGCACTTAAAATCCCATCTTTTTGTATCAAGGAGCGTTTTGTCCCTAGAACAAATTGCCTTTTCACGTAATTTTAAAAAGTAAATAGCGAAAAACAAGCTTGTATAAACAAATAGCCCAAAGACAAATAGGACACCAAATGGCCACTTTTGATTTTATGAGAAAATGCAACTCTACTATTTTTTATTTTGACATTCTTGTGCTACTGTGCTACACTTACCCATTTCCTTTCATGTTGTTGTAGTGAGTTTGTTAAATCTGATGTGTTTTTAAACAGAACGAGATTGCTGAGGAAATGGGGCAATAAGTAATTTACAATTTGCTTCCCCGATTTATGAATGCAACATTATGCCATGATGGAAGTAAGCTGCATAAAAGTTGGAAAATTTGGTTAGCTATTTGACCTGAAGTCTAAAGAAAGCAAATACACATGAGGCAGTAAAGAAAAGTAGATGATAGGCTATAAGAGAATCTAAGGAGAATCTGAGAAACTAGTAGGCTGAAGCGAATTTGAATATATGATGATATGGTATAGAGATTGGATTGCGTAAATTGCATCTGTGTCTGTACTAAAGCACTAGTACAAAAATGATTATGGGATATTCCCAGAGAAGAAAAAAGTTCTTTGGATGAGCGCATGCATGGAAGAAGAGAAATGACTGATCATTTTGATGATGTATGTGAAATAAAATGGCAAGAGGAGGAAACGAATTTGGATATAAATTTTTCATTGAAATGATGATGACATACATGATGATTATTTAATGGGGTAGGTGTTGGGTATATGGATAAATTGACAATTTGAAGTTTAGACAAGGAAAAACAAGCGCATGTTAAAAACGACGATTGATCATCGTTTCCAGAACGGCATTTCTTTGCGGATTTTTATGAACTGTATTTTTGATTAAAAAAATGAGAGATATGTGTAAATGGATAAAATTTTGTAGCTACTATTGATTCAAAAATTATTTACATGTCTACTTAATGCGCAGAATTACTGGAAGATTATAGTGAATGAATTTCTGCGCGTGAAAGCATTATGTACTTTTCTTGAGGGATACGAACGGATTCAACGTATTCCTCACATGTAGCTCCCTAACAATAATTATAAATTGCACGTCCTTGAAACCATGAAGGAATGTCAGTATACATGGATCACTACACAATACTTCTTTACTAAATAAAATATATTTCAAATTAAAACTTTTAAACGTTTCATCTACTTTAATAGGTGGTATAGTGTTGACTTTAAAGTTTATGGATGGGTCGACATGTATGTAGACATTATATTAAATACTACCATTTAGCCTTGTGACGTGAGCATTAGCAAGCCAAAATGCAAGAAGACTATTCACCGAATTCAGCGTTTTTGCTGATTTTGAGACTCAGACTGTCAAGGGTTGCTTGTCAAATCACTGAATTCATTTCATTCTCTTCAAAGAAAACGGATGACTCTGTGCTGCTAACAAATTCATGTTTACTGTCGAGTTTTTCTTCTAAACTGATATTTAATTAAGTACCTGTCTGACTGAAAAATTTGTAACCTTTTCTTCACAATCTGTCTTGCTCCCTTAACCGCATAATATACCATCTACACAAGGTGCATGCGTTTGCCTTCCAGTTTGCATAACAAGCTTACTATATGCCCAGCTCATTTAAAGTGATAGTTTAGGTAAGTAAAAAAGAAGTAATTATAGTAATGGCATAAATAATGGATATTCTTTCTGATAATGGAGTTTTTTGAGGTACTGAATCCTTGAGCTCATTTTTCAGCACCGACTCCCTCATTTTAAATGTATGCTACATAATAGGCAGAGCCTTTCCTAGCCAAACTACGGCCTGGAGAATAATCTATAGCGTACGGCTTTTTTCTCAAGGCTCATACCATATT
>JAHZMZ010003671.1:0-12126 GCA_027743805.1 Lepidocyrtoides sp. E14 | reverse complement strand
GTATCATGCTCCTCAGCGAGTAGTACAGTAGCCTCGGAATTTTATTACGCCACAACGAGCACTTATAATGAAATCAATGGAAGTGAAATGCAGGAAGACAACTTGCAAAGTTATGAATCAACAGAAACTGGTGGAGAAAGGCGATCACTCGGATTCTCCCATTATTTCCCAGATTCCGTTGCGACTATTGATCCAGTACCTCCAGCACTACCCCCAAGAAATAGTGAGCAACCATCGTCAATTCCTATTGCAGCGCCTAGGAAAAATGCGAAACGCGACAAGGAACCCGAAGTGCAACGAAGAGTCAGGAATACCACGCTGGAAAGGGTGCCTACTTACTTATATTTACATATACGGCTAGTTGTTGTAAAACCAGTTTTCATTTTCCTGTTACTCATTTCTAAAGCAATTATTTGTGTTTACCCCCACAGAGGAGACGTGCAACAGCAAAATTATACGAAAATTTGGAAATCGTCAAACAGCAAGCTCCTTTTGATAGCGAAATCCAGGCGTTTTATGAAATGCTGCGAGAGATACGTTGTAAGGAATTTTAGATTTGAAAAACTACTCAAAAATGCAGAGTTATCAGAACTTTCAGAAAAAGGAAGAGTTGTTTGAATAAATCTCTCATTCTTATTATTACAGTGTCATGCAGGCATGTTGACTCCACAACTAATCGAGGTTATATTTTCTCTCCGACATTCCCAGCCAATACATTAAAAGGGGACTTTAGTATTAAAGTGAAGGTTTGGAATGAGTCCTTTACTAAAGATCCCATCACATTTGTTTGCGATGGTAATAAAATTTATGTCATGTCAATAAGAACATTATTTTTTGACTGTAATTCACCAATTTCAACATTTTAAATATATCTTTTCAATGTTTCATTTTTCAGTGTCTGCAACCGTAGAACATATATTAGAACAAAGCCTAGTTAACCTGGAAATCCAAGGATCTGGACGGGATTTTATTTTGAGAGTTCACGGTCTGAATGAGTATCTATGCCCAGGTGTACCTGTTTCTGACTTCGGATACGTCCAAGAATGTATAAAATTGGATCAAGATGTAAGACTGGTTTTAGTTCAGCGCTCATCCCTGGAACGGAAGTCATGGGCGAGAACGGTAAGATAGAAAGAAGATGAACTGTTTCGAAAGTTGTAGGCGGGTAATATGAAAAAAAGATAAATGTGCTTATCTTAATGTTGTCCCGTTTTTACAGCCTCGAGATGACTCACAATGCATAGAAATGGACATTGACACAGTGCTTCCTGTTCAGCCACCCAAATCCATCACATATGCTGATATTTCCCGTTTCCTAGAAGTCATTGATCGGGAATCTGAAAAGATTCGAGAAAGGTTGAACATGAAATGGAACACCAGCTCTCACCATTCCAACAACAGCAAAGATTCCGTTTCCTTAACACTTAACACTGCCCCTCTTATCCAGCCCGTGAAGGGTGTTTGTGTTCTTCTCGGTGACATTCAAACCGTAGACATACGAAATAGTTTAGATATATTTTCAAGAGCCTGTGATGAATGGAATTCAAAACTTAAAGTGTCTTCCCCAATTGACCCTTCCCCGGAGCCAAGAAGAAGACTGAGAATAGGGTCAGATGTCAGTAGTCGCTATTCCGTTGTAGATGTAGAACCTTCAGCAGCCTCGGCGTCTTCCAACCTGCGGGACAGCAACAGTAGTAGCTCGTTTTTTGAGGACACTTCCAGAGACTTTGTAATAAGTGCATTAGAACAGGTGGAGGAATCCGTAAGAATCCTTGTGGAAATGTACTCAAAGTCGTTTCCCGTGAGTTTCCGGATGAAGCGGGATCTCAGTGCTACCAGTTTTCGGAAACGACAAGGAAGTCGGTCTACGGCTGAAATGTCGGACACTTTTGTCCTTCGTATTGGAGCTGTGCACAGACTTAGACCAGAATGGCTGTGCACTTACATTGACTACTTTCTCGTTGTCGAGGTGTACCATGGAAGCACACCCCTTGTCAAAGCTAGCACTACTAACATAACTCCATCCAAAAGCGACAATAATTTATTTTTTACTAGCCTAATATATGACTCCTGGGTTAATTTTGAACACTTGCCTTTGTGTATTCTACCTCGGGAGTGTCGCCTTGTGTTTACTCTGTGTGGTCGGAAAAAACCACAAGAAGAAAAAAATGAGGCCTTAGAAGTGGATGAGCTTGGATGGGCAAGCATTCAAAGTTTTAATTTCAAAGGGTACTAACTCAGATTTTAAATACCAGTAAAAAGTTCTTTTTTAACCAATAATTAGTTTCAATGAGAGGTTAAATATAATACAAATACAATTTTTGCTGCCCACACAGGCAACTAGTCCAAGGAAATTACATTTTACCCTTTTGGCCAAAGGGTTTAATTCAGAAGAGGTTAGGTCCAGCACCGAACCCAATGACGGCATCGGACAGTAATACGTCTCTTTTAAGTTAGTCAACTTAAATCTAATA
Source organism: Lepidocyrtoides sp. E14 (assembly GCA_027743805.1). Classification (NCBI taxonomy): domain Eukaryota; kingdom Metazoa; phylum Arthropoda; class Collembola; order Entomobryomorpha; family Entomobryidae; genus Lepidocyrtoides; species Lepidocyrtoides sp. E14. Next base: position 9,652 of record JAHZMZ010003671.1, on the reverse strand, counting down.
TATGTAAATCATTTTTAATATTAGTGTAAGCAAAAACCTGCAATCACTAACTATTTTTATGCACTGTAGCGATCGAATTTACTGACTGTGAAGAGGACATTCATTTCCCGGAAATTCCATCAGCAGTCCCATTTTTCCGTGATTTCGCCACACTGGACGACAACACTCAGCAAATGCTAAAACATATAATTGAAAATTGTACATTTACAAAATTTCCGGCCGAAGATCGAGAAATTCTATGGGAGAAACGCCATTATCTTTACCAATATCCCAATGCACTTCCCAAGGTCCTTCTATCTGCACGTTTATGGGACTATGCCAGTTTAGCTGAGATTCATGCAATGCTAAGACATTGGGTACCAATGGAACCAATCGATGCATTGCAACTCTTGCTTCCTTGTTTTCCCGACGCCAAAGTGAGAGAACAGGCAATCGACTGGATTAAACTGATGGACAACGAAGAGCTTGTCAACATGCTCCCACAACTGATTGAAGCGCTCTCCTACGAAACATTTGATTTTTCGCCACTTGCAGAATTTCTACTTAAAAAGTCACTTAGCTGCCTCAAAATTTCTCATGCAATGTTTTGGCTTTTGGCTTCGCAAGTCGGTCTTGGAAAGTGGACTAATGAATTTGAGGGCGTATCCATTATTTCTACTTTACCACAACAGCGGAGCAGCTCTGAAATTATTTTTGATCCAAAGAGAAGACGGTTGGAGCTCATGCTAAACTCGCTAATGATTGCTTGCGGTGCTCAATGGAAGTCGGCTCTCATTGCAGAATATCGAATGATTGAGGTATGTACACACTTGATAAGCACTAAGCTACTTAATCCATCAGTGTACGTTCTAACCACCATATTATTATGTATTTCAGATTTTCAGTGACATTGCAACGCAAGTAAAAAATGCCCCATCATCCTCTCGCAATGAACTGTTGATGCAGGAACTTCACAAAATAGACATTTTGGGTTTGAACGGATCCAAATCATTTCCATTGCCGTTATCTCCATCGTATGATGTAAGGAGCATTGATGTGCAGTCTTGCTATAGCTTCAGCTCGGCCTCGGTTCCGTTGAAAGTTAACTTTGTTAACGCGCTGCCAGAGGGTGGCACGATCCCTGTGTTATATAAGGTAACTTTTTCTTCAAAAATGCATTTGTGTACATTGAATATGGTAAATGATGATGATAAGCATCAATGTTCAAAGTATATTTATTCTCTTTTATTTGTTGCTTTTGAACAGAAAGGGGATGATCTGAGACAAGACATGCTGACAATTCAAATAATTCGCGTGATTGAGAAATGGTGGCTAAAGGAGGGGCTCGACTTTAGGGTTCTCACATTTTCTTGTGTCCCCACAGGCTACAAGCAAGGTATTACGAAAATAGCTTTCATAATTGATAACCTTAGTCAAATTTTTTGGGAGCAGACCACTAACTATTTTGACTGTTGCAGGGGTTGTCGAAATGGTTCCATATTCAGACCTGAAGTCAGTATCCTACATTCAAAACGCTCTTTTGCCGCATTGCTCTAATGCAGAGGCTGCCGCAANCATTCAAAACGCTCTTTTGCCGCATTGCTCTAATGCAGAGGCTGCCGCAAGATTTACTCGTTTTATTGAGGATTCCCTTAGGAATTGGTTTACTCCAGTGAACTTCTTTATCCACAGTTTGGGGCAATTTAAGTTTTTAAGTGAGGCCCAAGATAATCCTTCCACTCTATCATTCGTTCAGAAATCATACAGGTAAGCTAGGCTTGAGAAATAAAAAAAATGTTTGCTTTTTGACAATAGTCTCGATTAAAAAATGGAAAACATGTTTACCTGACTTTTTTATTCTCTTTGTAAAAACTAGCATTGAAGAGGACGGACGCATTGTCAGTGCAAAAATTAAGGACTGCAGAAAAAGATACAATCCAGAAAAGTATTACTCTTACATTATTGAGGTGAAACGAGATGGTGTGGGCGATACCTTTCTGTTGAATCGTTCCTACAAAGAATTCCTTGAGCTGCACAGCAAACTTTGCATAAATTTTCCAATGATTGTGGGCAATTTAAAGAATTTGCCGAAAGGACCGGGCTTAGGTCGCTCGAATGTTAAGCAGGTGGCAGATAAACGAAAAGGGCAACTACAAATGTTTTTGGACTCATTGTTCAAACTGGCCCCGGAGGTGTCCCATTCGAGCCTCGTGTATACATTCTTTCATCCTTTGCTCAGGGATGAAGAAAATGACGAAGTAGACAGTGACAGTGCTATTAGTCCTAGTAAAGGTAAGCATAATGAAGATAGAAACTACGTAAAACTTGTAAACTAAGGACATTTACTTTGCACAGGAAAAGTATGAAAAAAACTATAATTCTGCACTCATGTGTTTGCTGACTCTAGGTGTCAAGCCAAACCCAACCCGCATTCATGGAAAAATTAAAATAGGTTTAGAGTACGTGAGAAGCGCCCTTCTCGTATTGGTTCAACATGCTGTTGACCTGGCGTGCCCAAATGGGCAACCACCATCCCCATACGTGAAGACATACTTGGTTCCTGATGTGTCCAGAATTACAAAACGAAAAACACGAGTTGTTCGACGAAGTCAATATCCAACTTTCATGGAAATGGTAAAAAAATCCCTAATATTTAATATATTTTGCTCATTTTAAAGTAAGCAGTTTGAACATGGCAAATTTGGATTTAATCCTAGATTGAGTACCGTCTACCCTTGGATATAATACGTCAAAAAACGCTACAAGTCTCTGTGTGGCACTATGATCCACTTCAGGAAAATAACTTTCTTGGTGGTGTCTCCATTCCGTTGGCCACTTTAACGGCGGACAAAGAAGTTGTAGGAACCTATACTTTGGGGAATATCAATAATACTACATGAGGTTACAAGTAAAGCATGGAAATAGTAGTGTACGCCTCATTGTCCTATTCTCCATGTATTGGACATTCTTTATGGCAAAGCGTAACATTCGCTACAAAACGAATCTTCGATATTACTAGTTACAACGTTTATTTTTGCATTCCGTTGCTTCTTTCCGCACTATTTAATGGTTAAGTATGGAAACGACTTGGAAATTAGAGAATTTATTTTTTAAAGATAAAAACATTAGCCATTTTGAACAAACAACTCATTGTCATTAAAAACGTAAACACTCTTACTTTTGTATTATTTACGTACCAATTTGAAAAAAATAAGCTTAAATTCATTCTTACGATAGTTTAAGGTTATAATTTTATTTAAAAAAATAGTTTTTGTTTTTACTTAGCATTACTTTATTATTTTATTATTTACTATGCTACTTTAAAAAAGTTACAAATTGTGCAATGATCAATCACGTACGACGATAAAACATCGTTCTGTTATTTTCTATCGCTATATTTATTTAGTAGTAAAACTGAATGGTTATGTAATGCATTCATGCAATATGTTTTTCTCCGTTAAAAATCATAGTATGGTTAGTATCTGCAACCTCTAATTCTGTATAATATACTACGAATATACTCGTTACGGTATAATTTAATCCTTTAATTCGCATTTTCTCGCAAATCAAACCAATGTTGACTTTCGTTTTTATTTATTACTTGTTTGTAGTCCTAAATAATTGTTAGTCTTAAAAACTCAGTTGATGCAGTTGTAAAATACTTTTAGTGACTTAGCTTTTTCGTTGGGCAACGACTTTGAAGTTCAAAGTTTGAACAGGACATTCTCAGTTTATTTGACTATATTTATTCCCCTAATTACGTGAACTAGGAACTACATATTTTTTATTTACCACACCATTTTCTAACTCCCAGAACAGTAGTGAAATCGTTTGTATTGAATTCTTTTGAACAGAGATTTTCTCGCATCGTATTTAAACTAAAATTGTTTGCACTTGGGGAAGGTATAATATGATAGGAGTAGAAACAAATAGTATTACAGTTAACTATTGATATTAGATATTACAAAAGCCACATAACAACATCTATAATAATAATCTTTAGCAAAATTTGCCTAAATTGATGTGCATTATTACTACTATTACTTATTACTATTGTCAGTAATAAATATACTTAAGTATGTATCTAAAATGTAGTTATTACTACTAAAATAATATGATCAAATCCAGTCCATGTTGCCAGTTTCTAATTGTGTCACAAAACAAAATTTAATAAAATTTAAGTGCAAAGTCATAAGTACTTTTAATTAAAAAATTCTGCTGTGAGCGTATAAAGAGAAAATATATTGTCTTACTTTGCCCCATAATCTTAACACTGACTCAATCATCTAAGAATATGTTTTCGTCAGCCTGGTTAAAGCATTTCTTTGCGAATTCATGTAAAGGTGAAATGGAATTTATTTTACGTTTATAAATAGAAAATATATATTGTGTAACATCATATCTATTGATGTGGCTAAATACTGAAGGATATAAGTACATTTCAGTCCGTCACAGATACCGACATCCGGCCTGCATTACACGGTAAAAAATAATGATAATTCATCTCCTCAACTGTCAATCACCAAATATCATTTTACACCACGTCGTCAAGTTTGGAAACCAATTCTTCTTTGTCGATTCTTTAGTCTTAAGTTATAACACTGTAACCACCGATCATCGGCAAAATGTTTTGTAGTTTGTAAGGTAATTTTGCACCATGACATAGAGCTGTTGTTGACCAGAAACGGAGTACCTGGTACCTACACTTTCCTGGAATTTTGCATCTGAGAAAAAATTCCACGTCAACGTCTCACACTTGCAAACAAAGCAGAATTCATGATGAGATGATAAATTCGTGTTATATTCAGGTTCGTACTCGTGATTAATTCTTATAACTACACAAGGAATATACGAAGTCAACATTAACGCTATTTATTGTCCGTTCATTATGAATAAGCTGCGGCGCATGTACACCCTACGCGTATTTAAACCAACCAGACTGCATTCCTTGACTATTGAAACTTAGCAACAGAATATCGATCAAAACTCAAAAGTTGAGTTTCATATTACGAGAAATCAGCATTTTAATAGGCTAGATAACTCTCTGAAGCGTAGAAATTCGTACATTTTTTTTTGTTGATAAATTTTCTTTTTCAGTGTAAGAATTCTATTAAGTTGTATTCTACTGCATGAAAACATAATATAGAAACAGCAGATGCATCACCGTGCAATATTTTTTATCGCTTGTTTATACGATTCAAGTCCCCTGTCCTTGTAAGTACCTATACGTATCATATAAGCCAGGAATGATGACAACGCCGACTCAGTCATGAATAAACTGAAAATGGTCAGCCTTTGGCATGGAAATAAAATGATTATTATACATAATATTACCCTGTGATATATTGGTAACTTTCCTTTCCATACATTTCGCACGCGCAAAAGAATGACAATGACAGCAAAACACCAATCAATACTTCGATTACAAATGCATGTTTAGCAGCAATACCGATGATGATGCCGACGGATATAATGTTACTTAAGATATGTTACTAATCGTAAGTACATTGCAGCGATATAGTGATGCTGTCCAGTCCCAGTCTGCTGTAAAATTAATCATTGTGAAAAGCTTATTAATCACCATTAATCAGTGCACGCATAGAGAAATACAAATAATGTGTTACGCATATCAACCTCATGTTTTTGAATTTTTAATGCATGTAATCGTACTAAATTTTAGCGTTTATGCAAAAATATTGATAGAACTAGTAGTTCACCTACACCTCATTAAAGGATTCTTCTAGATCTTTAACCATTAAAAAAATTTTCAACATGCCTAAATACCATCATCATCATTTTCACTTTATGTTACGCATAAGGTAAAAAAATTCATTCTTTTACATAAATAACAAGACTAAAATCAAATTGTTTAGGAAAAAGAACAATACAGTTTAATTGCAAGGAAAACGACATTAGCTTTATTTTATTATTATAAAAAGTGTTTTATGAATCTGATAAAAACGAAGATTTTTAAGAGCTCATCATTACAATATACTCGACTCGCTTTCATTACTTACATACCCATGCAATGCATTTCCTTTTTATGGCTGTTGAATACCATGCCTGAGATGACTTCAATCTTAAACGTACGATATATGAGGATCAATTTGTGATTGATGTCTTAGTACAGATTAGTAAATAGCTTTGCTACCCTTAGTCCTTCCTTACATGTCGCATACATTATGCATGTATCATACTGTACCATCACCATTGAAACATAAGGCATAATATTGTCTCATTGATTCCATTGCTTCACTTCAATTTAATGCTCTTTGACAAAGTCAGTAAATTTCCACTATAACCCCTTCATACTGTAAAGTGCAGACGTCGTGCGTGTCCTCCTTTAACCATCATATTGGTCGTCAAGAAGTAATTTCTCGACTGCACTAACCAAATTAAGCACCATATTGTACCTAAACATTATTCAACAGATAATCTATGTACTTGTATTCAAGCTAAATATAAGCACAGCATTACCATTTACACAAAAATTCTTCTAGAATGAGTGGGAGGAGGAGTAGGATGAGGTTGTTGCTTTTCATATTTTAATAGCAGCAATAATATTATGCAGTCATGTATTTTCTACATGAACAACGTATGTACTACATATACATGTTTGATTTGTGAGATCATATCATAAGCGTATTTACTACATGACAATGCGTACATAAAAATGAATACAAAATAAACAATGCAAATGTGCTCGCTTGGTTTGTATTACCTGTACCTATCTCAAACAAATTCTAATTAAGACTTGTCAACAGGCAGGTAACTCAGAAAAAATTCATACTACAAGCAACCCAGCCATGCCATATCTGCTCACCTGCAAAATAGATAGTAGTAGAGAGTAGAGTAGACACTCTTTTTTCTAGTGCGCATACATCAAATTCCACAGGTATGTGGGATTTACGTCCCTATTCCTTCATTGTCACTGATTTTGCATCGAAACTATTACAACCCTTTTTCAACTCAACACTTGTACTAAATCAGCTCAAACTTAGCACATAATACCCATTTGCTCAATTCATCATGCAAAAAAAGTTTTCGCTTCCCCGATCGTATATATGTATGTATATGTATGAACATACCATCTACAAGTCTTCCTATATAACCATGAGAAATTCAACTCATCTTTTACATGGTTACTACCTCTGTAGAAGAAAAATATATGTACTGAAAATGAATAGTTACTACAAGTAGTAATAATATTAATGTTCACTACTTTACACAGATAAAATATACATGCATATATATTTACTTACAAGATACAACACATAGCAATATCGCATAATCCGTGCGGTTCTTATATATGCATGTGTCTGCTTAAACAGTAGTGGTCGAGTCAGTTGAATAGGAATGAGGTAGGTTTGTGGGTGCATGAACGTAAAAATAAAATGCATGTGTTCCTGATTTTCTTTTTTTCAATAATAATCCTGCCTGCTGTTCATTCGCTTTTCTTGCCATCGTGTAATGTTCTAGAGAGAAAAATGACTACTCTCTCACAAACATACATATATCCTGCATGAACTAAACATAACAAAAAATAACTACGAGTTTGTGATTGTGGATGCAGTGTTGTTAGTTAAATCGTAAAGGCAGGTCTACTCTCTCGCTCATCCTCCCCGTTACAACCACATTGCTTCTAACTAACTAAACCGTTAATTTTAAGTTATCAGTTTTTGTGATTTTGGACGGTGCAAAAGTTTCATTAAAATCCGTTTGCTAATTTTTTAGTGTTTCTTTTTTTCATTTAGAATAAATTTCGCAGTTTATAAGAATTTTAAGAACAAAAAGATTTTTGCTGCGAACGGAGAATAATTAAATGAATATTGTTCTTCAGAGAGAAAAAATAATATTTGAAAGAAGAAGCTTTGAAAATAATCATTTTGCTTGAATTTTACCACCCATACCAAATAAATAGCTTGAATGGACATGAAAAAACCATTTAAATAAAAATACGGTGCTCAAGATATGGAACCAAAAACACATCACCTTACCCTCCCCTCACCACCCTTGTAAGAAACTATTGAACTTTTGTTGTGTGAAGCTCATTAAAGTTCAACTAGATCTGACCTGTAATAACGGGTTTAAAGTTGCTTAACACAGATACAGATGTGTGTAGAGTAGAATAAGGAAGCTTGTGTCAGTTTCGGATGGTGAAGTAAAATTTGAATATTTATTACTGCGTCCATCATCTTCCTGCATGAAATCTTTTCGAGTTGGTACTAGTTGAGAGTCTAGACGTGACGTATGCAAATTTTTGTCAGTTGAGAATCAGTGCATTCTGAAAAATGCAAGTTTTCGTATTTGTCACTGTTTATTGGTCACAACGATAAGCATAAACTCTATCGTACAAATGCAGTAGTGGAAGTGTTGGATGACGGTGACTGACCTGATAAATTTACTCTGAACATAATCTGCAAAACGCGTCTTACTACATCCGCATCATTTCTCTGAACACTGAATGAAACGATTTTTCCTGGACAGCGTGGATATAAGAATTGGGGCGTTTCGATAACTATTGGGACATTTTAGTGAAGTTTAAACAGCATGTATTATTTGTTCACGGTTATAGTCTGTTGAAGTTTTAAAAAATTGAAAAATTTTCTTTCGTAAAGCACGTGTGTGTGGAGATTTATAACACAGAGAAAAGTTTCAAAGGTATAAAAAAGCAGTTCTAGTGGTTTATTCAAACTGAATTTTAAAATTCAATCGCTGTAATTAGTGCTACTTTTGACTGGGCTCTGTCGTCAGGATAAATATATTTCTCTTTCTTTTTTTGCAGGCAGTCGAGCTGTGGTGTATGGGATGTCCTTGTAACACAGGGTGAAGGAGACTGTTAATCACGTATGTGGTGTGTTTATGCACAAGTGGCGTTTTTAACTGCGTCATAGCAAACAAGAAGGACAAGTAGTGATATCTCATCAAAAATGTATGGAAGTAACAAAAGTAGTTATGCGGACCTCATGTCCATAGCTAGGCAAAATGAGGCTGAAGCTAAAAGAAAGGTAGCAAACATTCACCTGCTACCTGAAACTGGTCGTCCAAGGAGAGCTGATCCGAAAGAAGTAAAGTTAAAGGAAGGAGTCGCTAAATTTTTGGCCAAGCAAGCGGAAGATGAGAGAAGAAAGAAAGAGCTGGAGAAACAGAAAAAAGAAAAGCTTCTTCAGTTAAGGCAGCAAGATCGGAAAGCGGCCAACAGAGTGAGAAAGATGCTATCCATGACCAAGTCTGCCAACAAAAGTTGTGTTGAGGATGCAAGAGATTGCTTAAATGAGAGTGTGTCAGCACAAGGTACTTACTTGTGAAATACATATTTTTAAATATCTACGATTCCTGAGAATCGATGTTTTTAAATGTTTGAATTAAATTGATTATTTACTCTCAAGGTGAGTTTCAACCTGACGAGGATGACTATGGTTACACTTCCAATTACGCTGACATGATGCATAAGAAAATGATGGAAAAATACAAAACGATTCCTGTGAAACCGGCGTTTCCTCAAGAACGTAATGTTCACGTTCCGAAACATCAATCACTCTCCAAGAATGGAACAGGATGGCGGAAAAATGGTGCAACTGTTGAACAAGAGGACTACCGAGAGCACTCGAGTCCCGAACAGGAACGTTATGAAGAACCTCCACCAAGTAATCACAAAAAACCCGAAAAAGTA
>JAHZMZ010003670.1:10937-22410 GCA_027743805.1 Lepidocyrtoides sp. E14 | reverse complement strand
GGGTTTACATATAAAGCAACACAAAATTTTTTGTGTGCATACTAAGTTTAAAGAACGTACCAATTTGTTCTTGAGGCATTAAAAGAGAAAATCCATTTAAAATACACTGAGCTTTGCAATAATAATCAGGTATTATCACATATTATTTAGCACCTGCCATATATAATTTTATCAGTACTTATGTACGCGTTTCATTCAAAGTATCATTAAAGCTATTTTTGTACATCAAAGAAGTAAGGACAAAAATTGCTAGTGAATATGAATGTATACAGTACTAGTTACAGCTATACAAACAAACTTTTCTTTGAGTCTAACCCCGCCATGTGTTTTTGTCGTAAATGGACAAAGTGTTAAAACATGCCGTAAAATATTCTATGCAAAGATCGCCGTTAAAAGTCTCTTCTCCACAAAACAACTTTTTATCAAAAGTTAACTTTTCCTTGCTTTATTCATTATCTTAAGTTAAAGCGAAACAGAAAATACTTACCACAGTCTCTATCTCAGCTTTAATGAGCTGAGCATCCCACTGTACGACTCGGCTATCTTTGCCTCCACCGGTGAGAATCTCTCCATCCTTTAGGGCATATATTGAGAAAACGGGACCCTCGTGAGCACCACGAATAGCTTTAGCAACAACATTGGTGCCCCTTGCCCAGATCAAAATGTTCCCACTGGAGTCTCCAGAAACAATGTCGCCGTTGGCGGTGAACGCTAAGCACGTAACGTACTTTGGCTTATCACGGTGATCAAATATGCCGAGCTTTTTGTACAAGCAGCAGTTTTCAAATGTCCAAAATGATATGTGACCCTTGCCGCATGAGATGATGGTATTCTTGTCCAATGGATGGAATTCCATTGCTACCACCGTGTCCCCAGAGCTCTATATGCAGAGAAAAAGCAAAATGTATAATTCTGACCTGACTAGTCATTGAGTGACTTAATACGCTACATCCAAAGCCTTATCTTCTGTGTGACATGTACAGATTACAGTGTTGTCGAGGGAGTACACTTGCCAAAAGGGACATGTTTAGCATAGAGATTTCTTATGAAGCATCTACCACTATAGTTCTCTTCCTAACCAACCGTATTATTTATGGCTTTACTTGAATTGCACAAAGTAAGCTGATACAATATTTCATATTCATAAAGCTTGCCAAAATGTTGGAAGGAACTATTGACGCATTAAGATTTAAGGACATTTGTGAAACTGTATAATTTATACTTGGCTCTTGGCTCTTGTTTTACCAGATAGCAAACGTCGATACAATTCTCAATGAGCATTGTGCTTTTTATACAAAAGTGCATGTCCAAATTAACTAGAGAATAATAATTAATATATGCCATATTTTTCAATGAACATTGAAATGATGAATTAACTTTTGGAACAAGTGCTTACAAATTAAGCGGTAAAAAGTTTTTTCATCTATACTTTGTCAAGAATTTATTCAAAACTTAATGTAGCCACCAGCCACGCAGATAATTCCATAATTAAACTGTACTAACCTTGTTTTCCGCCAACTTCTGTCCTTTCTCCCCTTTTTGCCAGTCCCAAACAGATATATTATGCTCACTGGACTCATCGATAACACAGAGCAAAGCACCACCATCCTGTTTACGATAATAATATAAGCACATTGAATGAGTTGCATTTATTATGCCTTTTCATCTTAACGAGCAAAAATTGCATGTAATTAATCATTTTTAAAATAATTATTATATCACTCGTTGTTTGTAAAACTTACAGCTTTAGAAAATGACAAGCAGCAAATGGATCGATCAAAGTCTCCCAATCCAATTACATGAAGAGTATGAAGGCTCACAGAGTTCCAAATACGCACATGAGCCTGAAGAGTAGAGAGAAAAATTGACAAAATAATCAGCATTCTCTCAAAGAAAACTGTTTATATGGTATAATAAATAATATCATTTGTCAGCATCCATTTTTCTACCTTCCCCTCTCTCCGGTCATGTCCAGCACACTGACCCGTCGCAACAATCAATTTGTTGGGATGAATGGCCAAGCTAAAAAAAATGAAAGCATTTTGTAATACAATTTTTAAGCATTTCTTTAACCATCTATACTACTGGCTACTAATTTTCATAAGTGTCTATATCAGTACGTTGCATAAAATGGCATCTATCATAATCCACCTTAAACAAGTGCAGATAACCAAAATAGCCTGCGAGGATCAAATCATAGCTAAATTTCAACAAATGTTAATGACAATCGCGCTACACAACTGTCATCGACTTTTCCAACTGTCAGCAATATATCACGTCGATATCTGGTTATGGTATGAGTAATTTATTCATAATAATAATATGTGCGTGTGGTGTGGCACTGTGGTGTCGTATGTATACATACACAGGCTTACAGACGCGTCAAGGTAATCAACAGTTTAATGGCTGCTACTTGCTACTACTGAAGAGATAGCCGTTGCCATTAATAATCGCAAGACAACCTGTTTTTAGCATTTCAATATTCGATACCATCTTTTTGTTTACTTTGCAGGGGAATATGACACCACACGAACAGAGAGTATATAATATGTAGACAATTGATATTATGATAACATTTCTAATGATGTAATAAGAAAATCAGCACTTCATTGTTCATTGCCATTGCCAGTAGTACCAATACAAACCTCACTTTTCCATTCTAAACGATTCATTTGAGCAAGATGCTACTCCCATCATTAATACATAATGTTCATGTTTTAAACAGTGAAACAAGTCAGTTACATTTTATTTGCAGCAAACATTACAAAATTGATTCAATACATATTTAGATTTCACGTCAGTCTGTTAAAATATGTAATTTGCTAACAAACAGTCAATAAGAACGTGACCTAACCTAAGAACGTTCGCGAATGTATTTTTTTAAAATAAAAATACTTCACTAACCATGCAAAGAAGCCATTGCACTTGTCGCACAGATTATAACAATGAGGAGTATAAAAATGGGGTTGGCTGTTACTTAATTGACAATGATGCCCAAATAAACACACCAAGAACCGTAATAATTATAGTCATTCTTTTCTATATTATTAGTTTTGTACCCTACCACTCTGTTGTTTTACCATTAAAACAAAATGTTTTTCCTGTTATTTCATTATGTAGGCATTATATCATCCACGCATCTCTAAGAATGCACGGGTCATCATCATCATCCTCCTTCTTAATGTGGAGTCGAACGAAACGTGTAATATTAACGAGTACGCCAACATCAATGACCATGTTTTAAATCATGTAAACGAGCCTAGTTGAGACGTTAAGAGGTGATAAGATTGTAATACTTGGTTGCATGAGTGTGGGGAAACAAAAAAAATTAGCCAACGAAGCGAACCAAATATTCTACATTTTTACGAGCATCGAGCACCAAAAATATAATACTTGTTTCATACACTGTACTGTTTATTCAGGTGTAGAATGTTTATTCATTTTTTATGGATCCGGTTATTATTTTTTCCCATCAGCCAAATTTGGACCTGGCGATGGGTTTTTGGCTTTTCTACAAACTGTACTCAAGCTAATCCATTTTCATGGGTTATTTACCCGATCAGGTGCAAATTTATTTGTCTTTATGTGTTGCCATTAATAGAAAATGAATATGGAAATTTTAGTTGGCATGAATTTATCCTTACTTCGCATACAAGGATACAGCTTTCAAAAATGTAGTTTGATTAAAATGCATGCAACTTGGTGTTCAAAATGTCGTAGACTTCCAATCCTTTGAAGGTGGTAGGGTGCACTGCACCTTGCTTCTTTTATGGAAAAAGTGGTTTTAACCAAACTTTCACTTTGTTTATCAAAAAAATCATCTTCATGATATAAATTGCATATAAAATTCCAGAAGCGACCGGCAAAGTATTGTTGCAAACCATTTACATTTGTATGTATGTATGTACATTTACCACCTATATATTCATATGTACCCAGCAATGTCATCATCACACTCCAAACAACATTAAGATTATGAATCAGTATTATTCTATCATTCTATTAAACTATGACTGATGTCAAGTCGGCAGTCACAATTCATACACAACAAACTCGGAGTGACGAGGCGTCAGCAAGAAATGAAAGTAATTTTACATGCATTGTTTCCTTAATCTTTTAGACTTTGTGATGCTGGTAAATCCAATCATTCTCATGCTATTATACTTTAGTACCTGCTCTGGTTAAAAAATTTTTAGTGCACGTAGCTACCTATTGTATGCAAGTTGAAAGGTGGTTTTTGGCGGATAATTGAATACTTTCTCAAAGAATTATACGTTCAAAAATTAGATTTTTCAAAAGAGGAATCAGAATAGAAAACCGTCTTTCTTTACTCATAGTCTTCAATATATCGAAGCAAGCCTCCTTTTACAACAAAATTTGGAAGCCTTTTACATACGAACGAGGGAGCTGTTAACTTAATTTCAAACATTTCTCCTCGGGATATTGGACAGTCAAGCCAACTCAGTCGAAACGCAATAAAATCATGCTAATTTCATCGTGCATAAAAATGTAAAATACTAGTATTAGCTTTGTACTACAAACATATTTTAATGCATGCACTACGAAAATACCTTTTATTTTATAAAATGTAAGCCAAAGAAAGCCAAGAAAAATGTATTTAGTTCGAAATTTATTCTCTTTCTCTGAAATTCCTTACACCGCTCACCACCAACACCTTTTTCCTTGCAAATGTCATTTTCTTGTGTTTTTGATTAGAAAATTGAAAATCTAAGCTTAATGGTCGAACATCTTTAGAATTTTCATGTGCTCAATGTATGTATATACAGAACCATTTGTAGTTGACCATCATGATTATCATATAGATAAGACAAAACTTTCGTCGATTATTACGCTACTTGTTATCATCAAGAACGTAGTAGAAAATTTTCAAAAACTACGACGGAGGAAACTAGTCTAACCAAGACAATAGAGAAGCAATGAACTCTCACATTTTTACAGTAGGTATAGCACACCAGCATAGTCTGAGACAAGTCGCCTAGTCACTAGGCTCTTTATAGTGTACTTTTTTCTTTGAAAAACTACAAAAGTTCAAAATGCACATTCTGCAAGAAACTAAATAGTCAAATCAAATTCGCATTTTCTCTCTTTATTATACCACTAGTTTACGCTATGTGCTACATAGTCATACTTTCCGCAATTCTCTTTTATCGCCAGCATGAGCTCTTCTACAAAATTAGCATAAAACGAAAATCTTTAGACTTTATAAAGACTCGACTCAGTCTCAGAAATCCCTCATTTCAAAGTAATATACAAAACACCACAGTATATTTTATATCAATGACAAGCAGTCACAACGTAAAATATCTTGTAGGAGTAAATAAGCCTAATAAGGAACTACAATAGCAGCATATTTCATACTCTTCCTTTCTTCACAACAGCCTTCAACATTTTATTTTTATAATTCACGATTTTCTCTGACAATCTATTTACACAACATAGCAGTTACACCGTTTTTTTTACTATAAAATGTATAAACCTATTATAGACAGTGGTATAAATTTTCTATCAGCTCATACATAACCCTGTAAAACGTAAACACAAGCCATTTTCAATATTTAATATATTTGGTTTTCAACGTTCATAAAGCAGTTTCAAACGAGCATTAATGTCTACACATTCCCTTTTTTCTCTTCCCAGCTTTTGTTAATCTTTCCCCGTAAATCTCCAAGAGCCCCACTTTGGTACATTAGAAATGCATAAATGCTGTGCATTTGAATAATAGCTGTCATTTTCATTTATCATTACAGTAATAAATGAAGTCTTCAACTTCAATTTTATATTGCATTCAAGTTGCAAGTCCTTTTAAAAGATCTTATAAACAGATTAAAACTTTTTTCATCCTCCTCCTCCCCTTTACTTTACCATGTAGAATCTTTTCATCTTCCAAAATCATACATGCAGTGAACCTATGCAGCGTAATATGTACCTACCTATACGTGCAACAAAAATTATAATGGACTCTAACTGCATTAAACGCTTGTCTCCATTACAGATCTGTTACCTACTGCTTTTCTTCTCGTCAGCAATTACCATTTTTCTACTTTAAATGATATAAAAATCCCTCTGCAGCAAAGTTCATGCAGCGTTAACGAATTTCAGCATAAAAGAGCAAGTCCATAGTACACGTAATATGATGCTTTAAGGAGCTGCAACGCTTTCCTATGATGATTTGCTCTAGTGAACTAGTTTTTTGTTATATCAACTACCAACCAACTACAACACTCTGTACTGTTCTTCTGTCGCTGTCTTGTGTTCCTCGTGGTATTTCAAAAAAAAATGAGCTGCATGCCGTCGTCGTTCCGTCGTCAACCAAAGTAATTTCCCTTTTCTTCAAAGTTCAGCCTCGAGAGTATTTGTCCTCATCACATCACCGTTATCAGCATAGTCTTTTTTCCTTCATCATGAATTTTGCATCATTATGCGTCTCTGTATTACCGTCACTACCTATTTGCTTATGAATTTATTCTTTAGTATAAAGATTGTGATGATGATGATGATGAGTCAATATAGATATCATATTATCGTACACCATCATCACCATCATCATCATAATAATATCATCCTGTTCAAGAAAGTTATCCACACAGACTTGCCGGTAGAAATCTTTTTAGAGGGAATGAATTATGTTACACGAAGTTTCACAGAATTGTACCATTGGATTGGAATAGACACATCAGACGATTTATGTATAAAAAGAAAACAGGCAGCTATTATAGGTAATATACAAAAACATAATGCATAGATAGTATCGATTTGTTTCAAAATGTTTTCTCTTTTCTGTGGCAAAAGTAATAAAGTAAAGTGGGTTTTTAATGCGCCGTCATCCGTTAAAAATATGAGTGTACAAAGTTTGATTGCAATTTATTGATACTGATCGGATTGGCTTGTCTTTTTTATGTTGTATGTATGTTTTTACAAAGTATTGCGCTCGGTTTAGTGAAACTAGAAGATACTTTTAATGAGTTGAGTTGACCAACAACCGCTACCCAACGTTTTTATTGCATGACACGAGGTTTTAAAACTCCTAAATAATTATATTGATTCTGCGGCATGTGAAGTGTTTTTTCTGATTAAATTGTCAAAATAGTATTTGTGTACTTACACCCACTCCAAACGAAGCTTAGCAAGTGGAGCAGTGGCCACTCGAGAGAGGCTGTAGTTGTCAACAAGGGCTGTTGGGAGATACAAATTGATTGGCCGTCCTCTTAAAAATATCTTTACGGTCCCTTCTTCCGTGTTGAATGTGGCATCCTTTGTGCTATAGAAAACGTGACAAAAACCTTTTGTAAGAAAGTTTTCAATAAAGTTTGAAAAATCAATTTAGTTTTACAACAATTTTCCCAACACCAAGCACCATTGCCAGGAGGAAAGTTTTTATTGTACAGGTAGAGAGGGGTATATTATGGTCTGGTATGAGGATTACAGGGAGTTAGTGTGCAATCAGTACAATCTCTTCTCGCCCCACTTTATAAACTACAAGGTTCACCATTAGTAGTCGGTGTCCATCATCAAATGTATCATTATCATTACATTATATACATACGTGATTGTACAAGTTGGAGCAATACAAAAATGTGTAGACATGTAATTGAAAAATACGCTTATTCATTCACCGTCACCAATAGGAGTGTGTCAGAAATTGAGGTGTGTTAAATTTGCTAAATTACATGCTTATTATACGGAAACGCATCATCCGTCCCACAAATAAGATGCAATAATACACAAAAAAATCAAAAATTAATTTCACGACCGAGTAGTTCACTCACGACCAATACTTTTGACTTACACTATCACAAAAAACAGTGAATAAGCCGATCGAGTTATAGCTATATCGTAAATGCACTAACTTGAATTAGGTAAATAAAATTATACGAAACATGTATTCATTCATTCCTGCACTGCATATTATACATATTATTCGACATTTACTAATTTACTATTTCATTCAAGATTTCAAGACGCAGCTTTGTAGTAACTATCATACGATTTAGCAATAAATTACTTTAATATTTACCTTGCAAATCACAAGGTTATCAGGACAAGTTCAACCACATACATACGACATACATGTTTATTTGTAAAATTAGGATGAATGAACCATGCCAAATGTGGTTAAGAAAACTGGAATTTTTACTGTTTTTCAAGTAAATACTATAAATTTGTTCTAGCTACGCATTCGATCAAATTGTATTTGGATAACGCATACTTTTTACGGATGCACAAATACTGTCTTGAAGACTACCACGAAGGCAATTTAAGCTCATTTTTATTGCTATAAACTAACCTTACCCAATTACTGTTTAATAAAACTCAAACATAATATGAGATGCTATGCGTATCATTTCATTTTGTACTACTACCGTTCTACCTGTTTCATTTTGTCATTTGCTACTGTAATTTGCACAAAGGGACAAATTGCTACAAGCATGTTAAAGAAAAGAGTATAGTTAATAATAATGAATTTTTACAAAACCTTGATTGTATAGGTACTTATGCAGTAGGCATTATGTGAGTTGAAAGAACTCTTAACAACATACATTTTTAGATTAAAATTAGTAAAGTGAAACGCAAAAAGGGAGATAATAGGTAAACAAATGAGAGGATTTACAAAATACAGAGTAGATAACAAAGTCACAAACAATGAATAAATTAAAGAATATCAAGAACAAGATTAATGATAAATTGGAAAATATCTTGTAAAAAATATATATTTGAATATCATACCCGTGCCTCGTATGAGGTGATTTCACATGCAAGTTCAACAAGGACCGAGCTGTAACATTATTTCTGCTTTGATAAGGAGCAGCAGAGAGAGTAGAAATGCATGTAGTTAGGGCGTAGAAAAGAAGTAAAACAGAAAACAAACAAACACATACATAAGGCAAAATGTAATAAATATAGGATTACAAAACAAACGAAAGAGATAAATGTTATAACAAAATATTTTATGGAGTTATCCCATATTATCGCTGCGTATTTACTTATGAACTAGTGCTATAAATATTTTGATGATAATGCCACATAGTAATTTTATGATCGTCACTTCAAAATTAATGAAGCCAGTCACGCAGAAAAGTAAACATTTCCCCGAAAATGGCAGTAATTAATGTAAATACACCTTCAGGGCGTAAAATTTTTCACCTAGTTATCTTTTTCGCTTGCAGTTTAAAATGTAGAAAGTTTTTTTTCTCTCTTTAAAAATTTGTGTTAAATATTCCTATATAACTTTGATGATGATGATGAAGATGCATGATTTGATAACGAATGCATATTAACTTGCAGTAAGCGATTTCACTCCCGTTTCTTCCCTAGCTTTTAAGTATTACCTGCTTTACGTTGTGGCCGACTTTGTTCTACCTACATTGAAATGCAATGAGAAGTCAATACTCAGTTTTTTCCTTCATCCTCTCTAATTGCAGAAAAATTCAAGACAAAGTCTATTTAAACCACTAACCTACTACAATGTACTCGTGATTGAGAAAATTTCATGATTCTGACGTTTTTTAGCTTCCCATTTTGCTATATTTACTTATCTTCTCAAAACATCGTCATCATGACTAGTTTCAAAGAACAATACAAGACGTGACTACATTTCATGTAGTAACTTCTTTCACTCCATGGTATTCAGACAGATTCTTGACTTGAAATGGCTATGGTGTCTGTAGTACAACACACACGATATAGTAATGAGAAAAGTGTTCGTTCTTTTTTTGGGGAACATTCAGTACAACGAACGATGCTTAGTGTGAGGTACTATCAATGTTCACAAAAAAACTTGACATCAGTAGTTAAGCCATGTAAAGCACAGGAAAATACTGTTATGCGACTTGACAAGAAGCACCATAATGCTTTCTTTTTTCTCTTTCAAATATATTCCGTCTTCTTTGTCACTCCTGATAATGATGGTGATAGTAAAATACCATCATCATAACTTTGCATGTCGGTTTTGGTTGATCCCTAAAAGCCAAAAATAGTGAGTGCAATCTTCAATCAAGCAAACGCAACGTCATCTTCAATAGCACCACTTGAGTTGTTAGTTGCAGAGAAAACAAAAGCGAAAAAGTTCTACTTCCTTCAAATTACATTTTATTCTGCTGTCGTTGTCAGTCAGTTACTTGCACAAAAACTCGAAAAAAGAAGCTGACTCAAAATGCAACAAAAAGAATGGGAAGCTAGGATGATGGCCTCTTTTATGATTATTGTTGTTGCTCACAAGTGCAATTTTAAAGACAGGCATTGGTAAAATAATCGTCTCCTTTATAGTTTTCTTCTATTGCTAATGTCACTTTTATTGTGCATTATTACCATCATTATCAAATCAACGATCAACATCAACCCTTTTTGTACTGGGACATGATGGTACAATAATAAAAAGGCAAGAAAGTTAAAATTTAGTCCTCGACAATGCAACGTTCACAAAAAAACCAAAATCATGCATACATTTAAATTTTAACATGTAAATGTTATTTAATTTAGCAACCCACCGTGGTTCTTGCACTTTACTACAACCAAACAGCTTGTGCTGATTCCTTAAAAGCTTGCTTTTTTCTTTTTTATGTACTTTTTTTTTCTTTTTGAACTTTGTAGTAATTACACACAATAATAACACAGAACCACAATTTTCCCGTTTAATTAAATTAATTACTACCTGACTCAACCAAAATGCTGCATTTGAACATTTCGTTAAAACGAAAAATGTATGTACGTGTGTACCACGTACAGAAGAACTAAGAGGAGCTTATTGTTGACATACGTGAATAAGCTGATGGTGGTTTTATTATCTCGTTCTTTTCTATATATGCTCTTTCTCTTTTCAACCTTACTATCCTTTTAAGTGTGTATTAACGTCCACTTAGTAGTCAATGACTGATTAATTAGTTAAATACTTTCATCTGCTCTAAACATGCAAAAAATATGGTACTTTAGAAAACGTGAAGTACTTTAATATTCTATAAAGGAAAGTTGTAAATTATTTTTCTGCTCTTGCCTTTCTTCTTTTTTCTGGTTCTTTCATAATTAATTATTCACTAATTAATAAAGTACGCCCATGCATGTGTTTAAAAAGACAAACACATTTACTTACCTAGCAGCCATGGCTGAATTTTGTGAAAACAGAGAAGGAGTGCTGCCACTGTGAAAATCACTTGTAGAACTCCAACGCTTCGCTAATGGAGAAGGATTCCCGTTGCTTCCGCCGTTCCGTAACTGGTTTGGAGAAATGGGAGTTCCTGCTGGGCTAAGAGCACCTCCAGCACTACCTCCACCGTTTTTTGGGGATGGAGTACCTCGATTATATGGTGATGGAGAGGGCGATGGCGACAAACCGTTGGAGCTCTGACTATCTGCAGAGTGGAGTGAGCCTGTTGACTGGTGAAGATTTGCTCGTCTGAAAATAAGAGAAGGTATACGTGAATGTCATTTTTGACATTATCATCATCAAGTATCTATGTAC
>JAHZMZ010003670.1:0-10831 GCA_027743805.1 Lepidocyrtoides sp. E14 | reverse complement strand
ATAATAATAAACATGAAAATTCTAAGAGAGAAATATTATTTTTCAAAATTAGGAAAAATATTGTCATTATTATTATCATGCCGCACATTATTACTACTTTATCAGCGTATGCTGTTGTTCAGCACAATATGCACTTGAAACAACAGCCACAACACTAGAGATGTACGATATTTCATACGAGAAAATAAAAGGCGTAGAGGAGTACAATAATATTACTACTACTACAAGTACACATTCATCTATAGAACAAGGCGACCGATCGTGCTCATCGTCATCATAAGTATTATTATCATCATCATTGCACCAGTAGTGTAGTTGTAACAATATCATTTTTGCTGTTCACGCAACCAAGGAAAAGTTTAGTACCGTCAAGAGGAAAGAAAACTAAGCTGAACCACTCCTTAATGGCTTACTTGCATGAGTAATGATGATGATGACAATGACAGAATGAGAGTTCCTCTTCAAGTCATCCATGAATATTGTGTGTAACCACCTGCCTGTCTCAACAACAGTTTATGTGCCTTATCATGACTGTTTCTTTTTATTTGTTTCATATCATGCCTGCCAGCTCATATTTTGTTTCTCAAGAAATACACATTGCATATAAATAACTGAATTCGATTTGTGTCTAGTTGTTTTTGAATGGAAGGATGGAACTTTGCCACAATATGTTTTGGCAAAGAAAATTCTGAAACAAAGGTTTCCTCATGTAGAAGTTTACATTTTTTTATTTCTCTCTGCATGAAAAAAGTGAATTTTGTCATTTTCAAATGCTTTATAATACCAAAACTTCCTAAGCTTTGGTTGATTTGTTGGTTTGATTATTCCCATCATCACCACCGCCAATGAATGACATCACCAATATGGGATTTCCCATAGCTTGGTAAGTACAACTTGGCAGTTTTGTTGGCGGCAGTGACACTGAAATCGTGAAAAACACTGCTACATATTGTTTTGCTGACAATAATCTATAATACTCTGATATTAAATATAATGTCCCACTTTGATTAAACAATCAAATAATCCACGTATTCTCCGAAGGAGAAAAATGTGTGAAGCACACCTATAAACTATGTACACATATGAACCGCTGTCATTACATCTTGCGCATCCCTTGTACTACTTAAACAAGGAAATCAAGTGTTACGCAAATATTATCATAAAATGACCGGTTTCTCTGTTCGTTTTTTATGTTGAGAGACTGACGACGAAAATGTTATGATGAATATTAGCTCTATCGACCAGGCCTAATATATATAGATATTGCTAAAAATATGCACATGTAGATGAACGGATATCATTACTGAAGACAGATGAAAGATAATATTCATGCAGGCTTCATTTTGCATGCACACATTGCAACATTACTATATAATGAGAAATGTGTATTCTGCCATAGTGCAGTCATTACATTTTTTAGTGGATAATGCAAATATTATGCTGCATGTGTAAGGTCACTTCATGTCAATAGGACAAATGATCAATTCACCCAAAAACACAGTTATTAACCGACAGACGCAAATATGTGTACCGTTGCTTTCTCAATCATAAAACCATTGTCTCAGACTCAATAAATGGGTGAAGAAAACTTCAAAAATAATGTTTGCATATATTTTTACTTGTATTATATTGTAGCTATTCATTTTGCATAAAAAATGACACATGATATCTACAGTAAACCACGTGAATAAAATACATCTCGCTTTTCTCGTCTCTCATTCAATCTCACGGCTAGCTTTACTTACTAAACAGGACGATCGAGCATGAAACCAAATTGTTTCCGCTGAACTGTCAGTTGTAAGTACATTTTGCGTTATGATGACGCAAAACCGGTGTCGCCGGCAGTTAACAGTAAAGTACACAATACACATGCGACTGTAAAATTAGATAGGTAAACTTATAAATCATAACAATAATAAAAACAGACAGAACAAGAAAATGTGAACAACAAGCAGCAAAAAACAATCTCAAGACACAAACACAAATAATTCAAGAAAGGAAATAGTAGTGGTAATCGTATCGTCAAACATTCTCCTAACATAAAATGACAAGATGCTTATAATGAGAATGTGTAGAAGCCGGGAAGAATGTCAAGATCCTTATCAAAAATCCTTCCTTACTTGTGGTGTGCGGTGATTATTTTTCTTGTGTACTCCCACTATATAATAAGATCGCACACCAACTTTTGCACACAAATGAGCGCAAACAAAATGTCAAAGAAAGGGTAATAATCTTATTGCGGTTATAAGATTACAAGATAACTGTGAAGAAAGGAAGCACAATTCAACAAAAATTAGTAGAGCACGCACTGCTATGTCTGTGTCTAGTCAACTAGCTCCAATGTCTATTAAGACTCCACAGGGCCGGTACAAAATTAGTGGAAAACTAGAGGCAAAATATAAACATATACACCTAAGGACAATATTATGATTTTGCAGAAATATATACCAATCCATATGGAAGGTGAATATGAGAAAAGATAAAGCATAGCTGACACATCTTAAAATGGTAGTAATAATGTGCATGGCATAGTGCAAAATTATTATGTGAATATACAAGAACTACTTCACTAGAAATTTTTGTTTAACGCAGCTCTATACAACGTGTGGTTTTACTTTTGTGGAAAAACATCAAATAGCTTTATACATACATATCCTGTTATCATTTTACCAGTTGAGACCAGTCGAGGGAGATACGGTTGCATAATTTTTACTACTACTCATTCCCTAGATATTTCATTTCATTCCATGTAGTTAATACTTGTGAAAAGATGAGATGTAAATACGAAAAAAACTAAATTTGAATATGGTCAAGTAATAAAAGACTACATTAAAACAGTTGGAGGTATCATATTCATCTGTCATGTATAGCACCACATTCAGAATTCTCAGTTCACATAGTGTTGTATTTCAAGCCATCCAAAAGCAGTGTGCATTTCCAACTACTTCAATAAGAAACACCAACCACTCACTACCAGCATTGTAATTGCTAATGATCTGTATGCGTGGAGAGTACTTTATTGCAAACAGCTCTGTAGTGTTAACATATGAATAGGCATAACATGGATTTATATTTAATACTCAGTCATCGGCAAGTCCAAATTCAGTTAATTACCACTACCATTCTTCTTAATATGTTATGTGTATTTACAAAAGGAGAATAACTCACAGCATAACAGTCAACCAATAAATATGCAGTGTTTTTTGCGCCTCCTTTACCGACTCTAACTGCAACAGCAAATATCTCTTTTTTGTAGTTTATTATGAACAAAACTCGTTGCTACCGCGGTGTGTGTCTGTGTGGTATTTTTTTTTCTTCTGAATCTGTGCCACTGACACGTGCATGGCTGTACTCCTACAACTGTCACTTATTCAAGAGATTCGTATATGAATAAACAGTGAGTCATATATCATCACATATAAATTATAAATACACCCATATCTGTCGTAAATATAAAAGTTTCAAGGCATCCTCAAGACTTGCCTATTTGCTGCTGCTGTTGTCGCTTATTTTTTCTTCTGCTTTCAAACTTTTCAATTGTCATTTCAATTTTTACCGTTGGGTGTTTATTTCATTATGATGCAATAAATTCTACTAAAGTGCGTATGTATGTTGTTTTGTGTAGCTATTCTAAAATTTTCTAACATAATTTCCTGATCAAAATAGTTTTTGCTTAATGCACTGTCTTTTTACGGTTGCACTAATCTACTGAAGGATGTAGGTGGTTGTTGGTGCAAATAGTGTCGGTCGGTATCTTGAGTTCATATGATATCCAACATAAGTAAGCAAAAAATCATGTACCTACGCATGCATTTTAGTTTTGCAGATAGCATCGACAACAGTTACCACCGATGAATTTCTTATTTAGTACAAAAAATATGAGATAGAAAGAAAAAGAGTAAATGGAACGGCGTGTTTTGTCGCTGTTGATTATGTTGATGACAATCATGATCACAGAGACGATGTAGTGCACAGTGCAGGCAGATGCTGCTGATGTCATTGCTCCCTATTTCTTAAAAAAGTGTGTCTTTCAAATTTTGTTTGACAATTGTCGAGTTTATTGAGTCAGGACTGCTATTTTTTCAACACTGCACTACATATTTCAAAATTCGTTGTTGAAAGAAATCCTGCATTTATGTGGTAAATTCAGTAATGATATTTATTATTATTATTATTTTGATTATGATGGTGATAGATAACATTTCCGAAGTGAGCACGAAGAATGAATGAACTCAAAGATGATGTTTTATAATGATACGATAGAAATCTAAGGACGGACGTGATACAAACAACAGATCGTATTTGGTGTCATAGACATGATGGTGTTGTCATTTATTTTTGAAGGAGTGTGAGTGTACCTACTTAAATTGAGCTCAGTTCAATAAATGAATGAAAAAAAAATTATGTGCCGTTATTTCAAATTGTGAAGACAAGTACTGATTCAAATAATTAATCTAAATAATATCAAACTAGAAAAAAATGGGTTCTTGAGACTATTAGTTTGAAATTCTTCATTTATCTATATGACTGGATTTAACGTGCATGCATAATATAAATGTATGTAGGTATGTATGAAAATTGATAACAAATACATATCTGACGAAAACCTAGTGCGTAATTCTACCTACAAACAATTTCACCATACTACGATACCTTACAATCACACATAAATTAAATAACTGAACTAACAACGAATACACATAATACCCTCAGTTGTAGGCATTGTCAGTTATCACTTCATAACTTGATATTAAATCATAAATTCAATTTGAGCGCCCCCATTTGTTCCTTGATTTGATTAAATAAGCTCAATCAAGTTTTTAAACTCTTTTCTGGTTTTGTATTGCCTCTATCAACTTTACTTTCTCAAAAACTCGTAGGGTATTTTTTCAGTCTTGTCTTACAAATCAACTCTCAAAGATAAGATTTTTTTTCTTTAATAAGTAGGTGGATAGATTTTCATTGTTATGCATAGAAATGAGTTTTTACCTGTACTTTGATACGCCAATGTTACTCTGTTGGTGATGACCGTTCAAACCGGGTCTTCTCCAGTCACCGCGAGCAGTTGCGTCTGAGTTGGTCTGATACACTTTCAGTCTTCCCAAATTCTCTTTGAAATGAGCGTGATGAGGACTGCCACCATTAGAATTTGGACTTGCAATAATATGTTGAGGGCCTGAAACAAATTAAAGAACAGATTTTATGCACAAAACTTTGGTTACTGTATTAAGAAAAATTGCTGGTAGTTTTCGCATTGTACAATTTAATATTGCAGTCAAAAAATTATGGCAAGGAAGTTATCTGAAATAATATGCGACCTCATAAGAATGTAAAGCAAAACTGGCATAAAGAGTGACTTTGCGTCAATTTTGTTTTGGTACAAAACTGATCAAGCAACGCTTGCATTAAGCAACGCCACACCACTTGAGTAAGATGAGGGCAATATAAGAAAGCCTCTTTCTAATTATGATAATGAGACTTAAAACTTTGCCAAAACTTTGTAACTGGAAACTTATTTCAGCGAGTCAAAAACGTACCATAACAAAATAGAGAAAAAGTGGCTGGCTGTCTTGACTCTGATGAGCAAATATGTAATTAGATTTTTAGAGAATTGCCAATTATTTTAATTCAGTAAGAAAAATATTATTAATGTAAAAAGGGGTTGTGTTCATTGCTTATTATTACGCTACAATACAATGCTCCATTTGTCATTTCTTGGCATCATCACAAACGAGGATAAAATGGCACATGTATTTACCTCATAACCGATAGGTCAACCGTTTCAACGTTGATGAGATGGAAAATGTAAGTCTTCAATTAATTTTATAACCTCAGATCGGTCAATACTTCATTCTACAATTGGCCATTTTTTGAGAATGCACAAGATTGTTAATTTTCAGTTCGTCTAGGCTGTATCGTTTAACTTGCTTTAGATTCTGATTTTAATTCTAAAGAATTTTGGCCATTGTGTGCATAATATTATCACGTGACAGCAAAAGCTCGGCTTTAAATTCGCATACCATACTTTTATAAGATTTAAAATTCAAATTCATCCAATTTCCTTTCACCTTTGAACTCGCCATAATTTCTTTTGTAATTCCAAAAAAATTGCATTGCTTTAAAATTGTTACATCAAAAATAAATGCAAATATTTTTTATTTTATTCTATATTCATTTCTCTTAAATTTCGATATGTAATTTGGAGGTCACAGTCACGACATTTATATTTTCAAACCCAAAAAAGCCAGTCAACTATTATACACATACATGTATTTGGTCGTTTCGTCGGTTTAGGTCGTTCTGCCAAAAACTATGAAAATTTTATCTCGAACACTCATGTTAACGCTATTTCCTTTTTAGTGAACTTTTTGCTAAATTACATGGTATGATGAGGTATGCAGCAATTTTGGCAATTTACAACAGCTTTCCTAATTTCCTATTAAAATTAATAGTTGTTCTACAAGTAGAAGTGAGATAGTTTACAAATTAGGAACATCTTGATAGCAAAAATAATAGGCAGTTTACTGCAGTGTAGTTTGCTAGACGACTTTATGTATAGCTACATATGTACGTATTACGTGTATGGATTGGAACAATTTTTTTTTTTGAACAGCTTAAGCCAACTGGGTTAATCTAAGCGTGTAATTACAAATTAAATAGGCAAACGGGATCAGTGATGTAAAAAAAGTACCTACGTTTGAGTCATTATATTGCCTAAACACAGTCAGTTGTACATGTTTTCTACCAGAGAATTTTACACTTAACTTTAGTTAAAAATTTCTCTCCCAATTTCCTTGAAGATTCTCCAGCAGTCTATCGTTACGTGTGTTGAAAAACGGGATAAAATGTAAGGAATTTCTTAATGAAACAGCATATTAAAGCATATACGCTTAAAAAGCATATCCATAAACCTAAATACGATACAAAAGCCCATTATTAACATTATTGCAATACCACTGCATTTCTAATAGAAGAACTACAATACTAGTTTTATGGAGAGTGCATACCAGCATACCAAATCTACGACCAATTTATGTTGTCTACGACAATGCTTTGCATTGCAGCCGTTTTTGCGCTTTCGTTTCAAGGTAAAGAAAACTCTAATTATTTTTTAGAGATAAAACTTTACGAGATTCCAGTCACGAATACAACCTTCGTGACAAACTTCCCTCGTGCCCCTCTTCTTATTTTTACATTTTCAATATTCTAGCTGCTACCTGCTACCTTTTTTCTGAGCAATCGCCATAGTCAAGTGCATTACCGGCACCAAAATCATCATCTTCTTATTAACAATTCCGTTGCCGACTGCATTTTCACAAAAGAGGATGATGATAAAAAAGACATCATCATCATGTTTAGGTAGCTGACATTATATACGTAGTTTAAAGTTTATATATTCTAGATATCATTCTGCCTATTTAAAATTCTGTTAGCTGTGGAAGAAGCAAAAATAATTTGAATAATATGATCACTCATCATATATTGTATTTTATCACATCCCACCAAAACCAATATTTTCATTTTCGTAGCTACACGTTGCTTCCCTGAATTTTATATTTGTTGTAGGTAGTTTCAATTAAAACGAAACTCATGCAACAATCATTACATGCATACGTAAACTTATTTCTTATCATCGTCGTCGTCATCAAAATCATCGTCTTCAACGAGCAACGAGCCATCACTACTACACAAGGTCAATTTATTGTAAGGTTGAACACACATAAGTAAGCATAAAATGACAAGAAGTTTGCCGTAACAAACTCAGGTAATATGCAAGACACAAGTTTCTTCCCTACAGAGCTTACAAGATGGGATGGGACCGGCTGCCGTTTTAGTATGACGAACGATCGTTGCATGTGCTCTTCATCATCATGATTCATGATACAATTCAAAAACACACATGTAATGTAACCAGCTCATGCTAGCTTCTATCATCATCGGCATCCCATTTTGCGAGAAATAACAGATGAATAATTTTTGCTCTGCGATAGTGCAGCAATAATGTTAGTAGTAATTTAGCAAAAGACTTCTCGTTTAACTAAACAAAACCAAGTTTGATGACCACCTTAATCTGTGCATTTTCGTGCAATTCATATGGCATCATAATTAATTTGATGCACTTGTATGAATTCGTACGACTCTTTATTTCATGTGAAGGCTCGACACAAATACATTTATGCATAAATCCTCCTACCAACAGTCAGCCACTCAAATATGTAACGTACACCTTCAGGTTTTATTGCTGCTGTCATGATGTATTACAGTACGTTTTGATATGATCGCCTATTAAGAATAATAATAAAATATCGTGTAATCATGTTAATTACATTGTGCATGGTCATCTGGTTAAAAACTATACTTGAAAATATAATGTCTACTGATCAATTGATAGTCACATTAGTCTCACTCTACCGTATAAAAAAGTAATGGTAATAGCATGTGTTTGTAACATGATGATAGTAATTTAATGCCCGAAAGTAATTGAGTGTATAAAATGAAATGTCATAAATCAAACGCATGCATATCTGCAGAAAACGCCTAAACTCCTGGTGCCATTCGTTGAAATTTGGACTCCCAAATAGTACGTACCTATAAGCGTGTAATAATAATGACTGTGATTTTTAAAAAACTTTATTGCTAGAGACATTAATCAGCCAGGAAAATATGATAAAATCAAGCGCATAAAAATGGGCATTTTATGCGTAAGACGCATAAAGCAACTGGTGGTGCGTTATATTCCATTCTAGCGTGTGAAAGAATACCTATACATTATATACATACATAGTTTGTACACTTGCTACTTTATAGCTCGACCGTAATTTCTGATTTTTTTCTCTTGCTTTCCATATTCTAGTGCTAAGTCTCTGCTCCAGCAAAAATGTTCAATGAGCAGAGGTGCAATAATTTTAATTAAAAATAAAAACAAACAAAAAAAAGGTCCGCATTGCAGACTGCCAGCGCAAAAATAGCAGATATCACCTCTTTTTACACTTTCATAGAATTCGTGTTCATATCCATATAATCCATATACATTTTGTGTTTGAGTTTCTATAAACGTAAGCCTATATGTTACTATAAAAGATAGCGCCGACACCTTCTAATAATCAAATTTATTGTATAAAGTCTTGCTAGAAGTGCATGACATGCTATGTATCATACGACTGGCGAATATTTTTCAGTTTCGGGCAATCCTAACAAACTACCACATTTTACTACAAAACAGAGTTCTGATTTTTTTAAAACTTTTCAACGCCTATGCCGCTAGCTGTTTAGTACATAATTACAGGATCGGTTTCGACTAGAAAATAGCAAAATTACTTCACTTTTTCAGCAGCAAAACATCAAAACGAGCGAGAGCCTAGACCCACATACAACAATGATAAATATGCTAATACACCTACAACCATAATCACCGTAACGTAAAAAGTCTACTTTTTTACAAAATGATCGTGAGAATGAAAATTCACAAAAAAATACAATGATGGACATGACGGTGCATGTAAGTAAACAGTTAAGCAATTCCTTCTCAAAATATTATATATTCCAGTTGCATTTCTATACTGTTACTTTACCTTACTATACTGAAGTACTATTATTACTAGGTGTAGTATTTACTGTAAATCGGACGGAAAAGAATGCTGTCGGCAGTACGTCTAATAATATTGCTTTGCAAGTTGCAACTGACTTGACGTACGTTTCCTCAAGCAATAAATAACAATAAGAGAAAATTCATGCGACGACTATGACGAGCTTTTGTAGACGTGCAGTTACAGTAGTAGTACATGTTATACTGGTAAAAAGCAACTTGCAGAAGGAGAATAATATTCAATTGGTGAAAAATGTTCTTGTGAGAAATATGCTACGCTCTGACTGCTACCTCTACCTAATAAGAACCCCCTCAAACTTCACTCAAACGGCATAACTATTCGTAATAGGCAATAAAATTCTCCCCACACACATGACAATTCCGTAAAAATGTTCGCCTCTAATTGAATTCACCGACAACTTGGGAAATGCATCATTTCTTTTATAGAGGGCTATGCTGGACTCTAGTACTTTTCACTTCGCATTGTAATCCTATTCGTTAGTCCCATTCTTCTTCATGATTATCATTATAAATGCAAAAATTTATTCTTTTTTTTTTTCATTTTGGAATCATCCTCGAAGCAGAAACATTTTTACGGTAAGAAAGAGATGGGGGAGGAAAGATTTTTAAATAAAAAGAAGCCACAACAACACCACTACTGAACTGACAGATGAATACATAACTGCTAAATAATTCATGACCTTGGAAATTCTTTTAATAATAGCAGCTTGTTAAGTTTATTTTCAAAGTTAATTTATGTTTTCATTCTCCCACCTCACATATGCGTGTAAGAATAAAAAACACTATGAAAAGTATACATATGGAAAAAAGATACTAGAGACCTGACAGAAGAGGATCCTTTCTTTCATAAACATAAATTAATGCTAGTCAGTGTGTGTGTGCCTATTATAACTACCTTCTGAAAGCCTGTATTCATGCTGTCGTGATTTTAAATTTTGTTAGAAGAAAAATGCTTTGACAAAGTGACAATGAGAAGTTGAAAAAAAATTCCCCTAAGGTTCATGATGTAGTGTTGTGACTCGCAACTTGTGAGTTGCGAATACTGCAGAATCTATAATAAGTATGCCTACCTACTACTCCTAATCATCCCACTGCTCATCTTTAAATTTTTTTACTGTGCTGTGCAAGCTAGTACAGCACACATGGTCCTGGTATTGTATCATATGACAATGAAATAATATTTTGTTCCCATGAATTAGCATAAAACATGAGTCGTTACTAGTT
>JAHZMZ010003669.1:0-11369 GCA_027743805.1 Lepidocyrtoides sp. E14 | reverse complement strand
TTCACACGATCCTAAACAGTTTCATAATTAATTTGCGAACAACATTTGATTGATTAAACCAAGGGATATCTGCGATTTCCATAAAACTCAACGGAGCAATTTTGATTTTGGTTTTTAAATATAACTGAGTTGTGATAATTTTAACATAGGTAGAGCATTTTCGGGTCGTTTAAAAAAATGTGTTCCACACTATTAAATCAACCAAATCCTGGGATGCTAACCAGCCCGATGGCCGAGTATTTTAAACCCTTAAAGACCTACTATATTGACAGCATTAACCAGCTTTTCAAGGATCAGTTATACAGCAGTGTGGTGTATTTGGGAGAAATTGCCTTGAACCTTACAGAAAAGTTAAAGGATGTTCTGACGGAAGCACAGCAAGTTCATGTGTTAATTTTAATGGGCGACTCTACGTACTACATGCATGAATTTACAAGGGCTGAGGCATTTTACAGACGAGCCTTGCAGATGTATAAATATTTGAGTAAATGTCAGCAAGTGAAAGAGCAGTTGCCTGATGATTGCAGCATTGGTAATTAATTCTACCGTTTAATTTTTTAAACTAAACTCATCATGACTCAAAAGTCG
Source organism: Lepidocyrtoides sp. E14 (assembly GCA_027743805.1). NCBI lineage: Eukaryota > Metazoa > Arthropoda > Collembola > Entomobryomorpha > Entomobryidae > Lepidocyrtoides > Lepidocyrtoides sp. E14. The sequence goes on along the minus strand of JAHZMZ010003669.1, from coordinate 10,781 downwards.
AATCTGGAAATTAACAAAATGCAGCTAATGAATAATTTTAATGTATTAGATTTGAAGTACAAGTTGCACCTTTGTCTTGTCCAACTGAGGAAAACTCCAGATGCGTTGAATATGTTACAAAGTATTCCTGCAAAGCTAAGAACTGCACGAACAAATTTGGCTCTAGCAAAAATGTATGTTCAAAATGGCTCTGAAAGAGCAGCTATTACATCGTTTAAGGAAGTTTTGAGGGTAAGAAGTTACGCTGTCTCTACTGATTCACAACTGAAAAAGTGTATCCTATACTTTTGACATTTGGATTCAATTTTAAAGCTTCGTCACAAATATAACCAACCTCTTCCTGTAGCCTTGTAGCACTTTAGTTTGAGCGTACATATTAGCCTAACATGTCAATTATTCAAACTAAAAATATACTCACAAAGTTCTCAAATACTATATGTAGGTACACAATGTGAAATTGATACTAATATGAATATATACAATAATTATTTGTTTATTGCTACTCTCTAGGAAGCGCCAATGTCTTTAGACGCTGTTGAAGGATTAATTTCTTTAGGACTTCGTGAAGCAGACTTACAAGTATTTTTTCAGCACAAAATAAACAAAATGCCATTTTCAGATTGGTTTTTCCGATGGATCAAGGCTCATCAGTGTTTATATGCAAGAGATTTTCCCCAAGCACTTGAAATGATGACTTACCTTCAAGAAAAAAATTCATTGAACAACAATTATAATTTACTGACAACAATCGGATTAACTTATACCATGCAAGGAAACTATCAGGATGCAATAAATCCCTTAAAAGCAGTATACTTTTACTTTAAAGATATTTCAAAAAGCTTTTCAAAGGGTTTTGCCCGCCTAATTGAATATGTGATGTAGAAATTTACATGCAAGTCTTTTCATTACAGGCCGGAACCATTGAAAATGCCAATATGAAAGGAATGGATCTTCTCGCATTTTTGTATTGGTCAGAGAAACGAGCAGCCGATCTTGATAAACTCATTCAGCGTCTTTCTGAGTTGGATTATCGAGAAACAAGATGCGAACCATGGATTGGTTAGTGATGTGTAAACGATACACCGAGATTATTCATGTTTTCAGTTTTAAAGCACTTGTCGGTACCACATTTTTCATTTTAGCGCTGGCTTATTACGCCCACATGACAAATAGAGGCGTTCGCGCCTTGTACTTTGCGCAGAAGGCGATGGTATGCAGTGGATTTCGAAACATAGAGGCGCTTATTTGCAAAGGAAATATCCTTCTAGACTTAGGAAATAAACAGGAGGCCTGTATCGTTTTCAGGGAAGCATCTCAAATGTGTGGTTTCCGTTACGAGCCTCATAAAGGCTTGGTGGACGCATACATATCCATGCAGAGATTTAGAGACGCCTCCACGATAGCTACTCACGCCTGCAAAAAGCTCGGTGAAAATCCTAGAGTTCTTGCGGTACATAAAATACATATTTTTCGATTTTATTTATAATGCAGCAAAAGGTGAATTTACAAAGAAGCAGAGAAAATGCTTTATCTACTTATTGATATTGATATGTTGCATTCTTTTTTATAGATGTGCGCAAGTCCCTTGTCGAAAGATCCTCTAACATGGCCTAAAGCAAAAATCTACCTCGAGAAAGCGCTGACCATAGATAACTCGTATTTACCTGCCGTATTTATGCTGACGGACATTTATGAACATGTAAGCCCTTCGAGCCGTCGAGCTATTTTCATTTTATGTATTTCAAATTTTTAAGGATCGTATAAATCTTGGTTGCATACAGTCACTTATATGCTGTCATTATTAATCACAGGAAACTAATTATACTTCAGCCATTGAACTTTTGGAAAGCCAAATTGAACACAGAGTAAATCCGGCACAAGTACATGTACGATTAGCACAATTGTATTTAAAGAAAAACGACGAAGATAAAGCTGCTGATCACTTTCAACTTGCACTAAAGTAATCAAAGAATTTCTATTAATAAAAATGGAACTAAACGTTAGCATTTTAGCCATTTACAGAAACGATTTTTCCATTTTTGATCGATATTTTCCGTGATTTATTGTACAGGCTGGACCCAGCAAATAGAGATGCAAGAGATGGACTGAATAGAATTGACTTAGTGGGAAGCAGACCTGGTGTACATGACGCTACTGGTGGCTCCTACGATCAAATGGATCTCGCATTAGAAGAAGAAGAGATTAACGATGTACTTAAAATATATACAATGTTTTCTTTGTGTAGTTTTTCATGTTGAAAAAATTTCTTTTATACATAAAATGTAAAATAATGATTTTTAGATGGAACAAGCAGACAGTGAGCTGGAAAGTGCTGTATGGAATGGACCACATGATGCGGTCTTAGGACGATCGAACTGACTTGCATGGAACAGATTTGAACAATTTTGAATATTTGACTTTTAAAAACAATTTTTAATACTTTTATTGAAACGGACGTTCTTCCAGTATTTATTTTAATTATCTACTTTTGACTAGCTCGTTTAATTTCGGTGAGATGTATAAATCTTGCTCTTCCATGCTAGAAAGCAATTGTTTTAGTCCATGCTGATTTCCAGATCGAGCTGTAATTTAAAAAATAATATGTGCATTTTAATTTATTTCATTCAAGAAGAGCTGGGTGGTGCTGCCCAGACCCAGATCTATCATACCTAATAATAAAATTATTTGTGACGTTAGTTGCTTACTGCAAGCTTGGATTGCAATGTCGTACAGCTTTCTGCAGTCATAATTTTGGCCTGTCTTATGAAGTGCACTAGTCAAATTGAGTACTTTTTTGATGTCTCCCTTTGAACTGAGGTATTCACATTGATTTATAATGGAAGTAAAACTAAGGTTAGTTCCAAGTTCCTGCACAGGAAAGGATGCATACATTAGAACGGGACCATTGCCGTACCAAAAATTACATTTTGTGTTTCATGAACGAAGTGAACATTGTTCAGCGAACTGAACAAAATCTTACCAGGAAACCTTTGGCAGCACCGTCAGTATCACCCATATCAGCTCTAGCTAGTGCCAACAACCGCTTAGCCTCATGTTCTCCCTTAATTAAAATGGAACATTTTGTTACTCTATCAAGCAACTCAGGGTTATCAAGAACTGTATATGTAAGTTCCTGGAGACACGGACAGACGTGGTGCTGTTTGGTGTACTGTTCTAATTGTCCAACCGCAGCTTCCAATTTATTCTTCCTGATTAAATCCCTAATTGAAGGAGCCAGAGTTGGATTTGTGGGTTTGATAAATCGCAGTTTCAAGAAAAGTTGCGTGAGGTTGTAAACATAATCTGAATTTGGCTGTGAAACAGCATCCAACAATTTGACAACATTTCTAGAAATTTGTTCTGGTCGTTGCACTCTTCTTGTAGGACACTTTTCAAGAATTAGTTCTACGGCTTCATCTATCATTTCGTTCTTGGCCATTAATGTGGCCAAATCAATAATTTTGTAGACATCAACTACTACGTCTGATTGATCATTAGAGGTATCCGCTAGCTCATGAAACAGCTCTAGCGCCGGTTCTAACACTTCAGCTCGTATATATGCTCCCATAAGGGCCGATTTCATTCCTCTCGTTAAACCACCGAATTCTTTCTCAAAACTTTCTTTAGACTTAAGAACCTTGTCAAGCTCTGCAGTTGCGCAATATTTTAAAAAAAGCTTTCGGCTGATCCCTCGTGCATTCATATCTTTTGATTCCAGTTCAAGCTTATGACATTCTAAAGAGTCTTTGTCGCCAAAAATGCTGATTCCTTTGCATAAATGTTGGGGAAATAAGTTAGCAGCAACGTTTAGTTTGCCTTTGAAATTCATTCTATTGGTTACTATTTCTGTTGCAGTCTCTGAAACGGGGATTCTTGACTCCGCGATACCCTTGAGCAACAACTCAGCTTCTTCACATCGGTCAGATTCCAACAGTTTAACGATAAGATCTCCAATGTGGTCTCTTGGATCTTCCAACGATTTATGATCAGACACAAATTGAATTAGCGTTAAAATCGACTTGACTTCCATTTCCTTATCTATGTCACAAATGTGCATTAATAGAGCATCCATTACTTCCTCCGTATTGGACAATTTCCCTGCAAGTTTTTGCACTGTAGTAAACAAAGTTTATCATTCAGCATGTATTCATTGCTGTTGATTAAAGAGTTTCTGCCACAGAAACTGGCATCCATATTAGAAAAGACTGAGTGCATGTAAATTGGGAATGGCTTACCTACTTTAAGTCCTTCATCAAGTTTACTTTCTTTTAAGGCAACAATTAACCCAGCACTCAGCAGACCACTGGATGAATAAGAGAGTCCACTAGTCTCTTTAATAACTTTTAAAGTCTCTTGCAAGTCTTTTTCCACGTGGAAAATAGTGGGGACAATCCAATTTAACAGAATATCCCAATCAGGCTGTACGTTCATTGCGCGCATCTGATTGAGCACTCCTATTCCGCCATTGACTCCATCATTCTTGATTCCCATGATAAAAGCAGGTAGAAAATAGTGAGGTCGCACAGGTACATTCATTGACATCATGGTCTCAAACAAGCTGTAAGCTAGATCAAACTTTTTATGCTTTAAACACGATTCAGCTGCCACGTTCAATGCAGTCGAGTTTCGATTTCGCTTTTGGAGAGCAATGACTAGTTGTAGGTATATATTTGTATCCTGTAGGAAAAAAAAACGAAAAATGATTGATACATTGATTTCAAAGTGGAAACTAAAATCAAGTTAAACGATGTATAAATACCATATTGGCTGCGGAAATTTCTCTGATGAAAAACGTATCAATCGTTTCCCTCTTTGTTTTCAAAATACTATCAAATTGCATAATCATGTTTAGTGCATTTTTTGGATGTCCCAAGTGTACCAACTGAAGACTTATATTCATAATGCTCGATGCGTTGCACACATTGGATCCTACTGCGTGCCTGATAACAAGATCGCTAATATCTGAATTAGTCTGTCTTCCTGCGGTCTTCAATAATTCATAATACTGATCTTCTGTCAACAGCTTGTGTATATCCTTAAAGGTCTTTGTCAATGCTTCCAAATTTTCCTACAATATACCAATTTTAATACATGATTTTTTTCATTTGCAGGGGGTAGAATGAATGAAAATGTGAGATTGTCGCTTTGCCATCATTAACAATAGTTTTAAAAGCGCACCATTTCAATATAAATCTGCAGTAAAGTACTCCATGTGTGAAGGCTGGGCTCAATCTGACATTCCCTCATAACGTCCAAAGTATCTGTTGCTCCTTTGAAATCTCTGCAAAAAAAACATCATGTTAAATTGGAATTTAGGCAGCAAGAGTAATAAGTTTGTAGTGTGTATAGGCATTCATTAGCTTTGTTTTCTTGTGGAGAGAACGATCAAAAAATTGGCTTTCATAAAACCTCTTACCCTGATCTATGATATCCAAGCATTAACGCACTAAAAAACCGCTCGTTAATGGCAATGTTATTTTCCTTCATAGTATTCAGAATTTTTACAGCAACTTCTAAATCTCCTCGCTGGCAAACGATAAGAACAGCAAAATAGTACATAGTGCCTGTAGCTTTTATCCCAACCGATTTTGCAGCATCCAAGTAACGTACTGGATCTCGATTTTTATCCTCATTCATTGCTAGCACTTTTAACATTGACTCAAAATGTTCACTGGCGACGTCCTTTTCCTGTTGTATAACAGCCCATATTCTCTCAGCCAACTCAACACGATAAGATGGTTTCAAATCGGGGAGTAGATCACAGCAGCAACTGAGTAGGAATGATCCGAAATTATCCACTTTTGATGCTATATGGAAATGTCAAGTTGCACCCAATTTTACAGCAAACTTAACTAGTCAAGTAGTTGTTGGTACTCACTGATGAACTATTGACTTTACCTTTTTCCACAAGTTCAATAGCATTATGGATATCAGCTTTGTGAATTCTTCTCCTTTTCCTTATGTCTCCTTGAAGGTGGTATATAACCTCATCCAAGGTTCGACGTGCTTTTGTGGCACCGTTGATGTCAATTGATGAATACGATAAATCTATTGGAACATTTGCAGAAAATCGTCGGGCAATAGGAACACTTTTGTAGATCATATCTGTTGAATCCCATAACACTCTTTGATTGCGACAATAGCTCTGTTTTTGACACCCACATGAATGCTTATTACTTTGAGAGACAACCTCCCAATTTGGACTGCTGATGGAAGCAGTGGTGGAAAATAATTGGGATGATGGGAAAAGAATTCGTTTCGATACATTTTTAACTAAGATGGGAATCATACATGCCGTCAATCTCATTACAACACAAGCGGCTATAAACTGAAACTAGTCTCTTCACTTTATCACTCTTATTCTTCTATCAAACTAAGGAACCAATGCAATAATGCAACATTAAAATGAAACGCACTTTAAAAAATTTTCAGCAATCAGCTGCATTGAGTCATTAAGTAATGATATCTTGCTCGTGATGTCATATGACTCTGCTCAGTCCCTCTCTCCCTCTACCAATTCACTTGGCGCCGTCCACGTATGAATATCTGGTAAAAAGTAAGACTATAGCAAAACTATGGTGGTTTATCATTATTAAGAAAAACTGGCTTTTCGAATTTAATTCCAAACTCTGACCGTTTAACAAATACTATGTAGATAAAAATGATTTAAGTTGATAGTTGGTACAAACATTACTTTTTTTTAGGATATTAACATTGACAACTTTGTTATTATTACAAGCATAGCTTTCAATCAGTTTCCATTATCTCTGCGACAGGTGCAGCTGGAGCAGGATCGTCACCTCCTGGAGCGTCTGGAGGGGGTGCGTCATCTCCATCAGCGCCAGCACCTGCAGCTGGAGCACCACGACCACGACGTTCAGCTGGGTCCAATAAGTTGAGAAATTCATCGACATTATCATCATCGTACACGGCGAATTCCGTCTGTTTCCCTACAACTCCGATACTGACATTCTAGAAAACCAATGAGTAGTTAGATACATTAAGTGCTTTCCAACATTTGTTATTGTATAAAAATAAGCAAATAAATTTTTGCATAAAAGTAGTTAACCCCAAAATATTTTTTAGTATACAGTACACAACAATCAATGGCTTCTGAGTAACGATTTTAATTGTTTATTGGTAACGTCTAGCTTTCGACTTTAACAATAATCTTCTTCAGAACAAGCTAAACCAACCATTTACCTGAAATGGAGACTCCCATGTGCTCATCCACAGGAATAATCTTCTTCTGATGTGCAGCAAGATCTGATGCAGCCCGTTTCAACGCCACTACCACAGCATGCGTTTGTGATTTAACTCCAACAGTCGCAGACCCCTGTTTAACAGCTTCCATGGCATACTCCACCTGATGGAGGCGACCTGCAGGACTCCAGACCGTGACATCGCTGTCGTATTGATTCCGAAACTAAATTGTACGTAAGTAATATTAATACATTTAGTAATTGCCCTGCTCAGATTGAATTGAAACTTACATGTACACGTACAGCAAAACATGACTTACCATTTTAATACTTTTTCACGCAAACAACTTTTCTAACTCAGCTGTCCTTCCCTGCAACTGACGACTTGTGAATTCGTGATCCGGTATTTTTCTTTAAATCAAAGAAGTAACATAATCAAAGCTGGGATCAATAATATGTAAGTATAATTTTAATTAGAAAGTGGTCAAAAAATATGACTCCACCGCACTCCGCAACTGTTTACCTTCAAAAATTACTTCAAATTAAATTGCAAACTCAACCCGACAATTTTTTTCTAAAGCAATGACAAGCAGCCGATATATATTAAGGCTTTACTTTACTTACGACGACACTATGTTGAGTGTGTGTGTATGCGGTGTGTAAACTTTACAGTGCAGTACTAAAATGCAAAATCATCATCGCTCTTTCCATACTCTTATGCATACTAAATCTAGTTATGGGGGCAATGCAAGTTGCCGCGCAAATTTTAACGTTGTCAAACCGCTTGTCATTCATTTGTTGTGTTTTTTCTTCGATCTTCTCTTCTCATAGAATCAAATTCACACCTGACATCTCACAGTAAGCAGTAACCTCTCTCCTCAAATTGATGCTATATAGTACACTCGTCAAATAAACAAGGTTTTATTAGTCCGTCAGACAACAGGAAACATTTTGCAGTATTTAGGATTGCTTTTGTACGAAAAGGTCATTTAAGTTTTGATTTAAGAGTTAAGTTTTATTAGAGCACGGCTTATTTAACGAGGTTAGATTTCTTCCATTTTCTGTTAGTTTTGTAGAATACGAATACACATGCATAATATACGGTGGGATTCGATTGGGATGGGATTATAAGGAAGTATCTAATTTGTTTTTTGTTACAGTTGGAATTGGAGCTCTGTTCCTTTGAAGGTTGTATTTCCATTTTGACCAGTGTAAAATTTCATCGGTGTTATCATGCCTCTGGAGGTTCAAGAAGAGGGTTTGGAGAAGAACCCCGACCTTCAACTTGCTCAATGGAAACATTGTCTACAGCTTCCCCAACAGCTCTCTGAGGAACGTAATCGGGAAATAGCTGGCAAGCTGATGGAGGTGATCAAAAAAGAAAATATGGCTCCCTTCTATAAAGAACTTGTAAAGGATGTGAACAACCCAAAACTCATAGTTGGCAAACTGTCTAATGACGAACTTGAAGCTATGGAGCAAAAGAATCGTGAAAAGATTCAGGAGTTTGATGCGTTTATTGAAGATGCTGAAAAGAATTTAACGGAAATGGAAGTAAGAGAGAACAATTTGAAGAAAGCAGAGTATCTTTGTCGGATCGGAAGCAAGGATGAGGCCTTGGCTGCGTTTCGTAAAACTTATGAGAAAACGGTATCTCTCGGCCAGCGATTGGACATTGTATTCAATCAGATTAGAATTGGATTATTCTACATGGATCATGATGTCATCACGAGGAATGTTGATAAAGCTAAAGCTTTAATAGAAGAGGGAGGTGACTGGGACAGAAGAAATCGTTTGAAAGTTTACCAGGTGAACTAGGAATTCATAAACTCTGCGATATCTCATTCTTTAGTTAGTCTTTGTCACTTTGCAGTGGCCTTGTTCTACTTCTACGCATTATCTAATGTATTTACTACTGTCTTAAAAATTATTACAGGGCATGTACGCCATGGCTATAAGAGATTTCAAAACGGCCGCAGATCTCTTCCTCGAGACAATTTCAACTTTCACTTCTTACGAGTTAATGGACTATGTAGATTTCGTCAGATATACCGTAATTGTCAGTATGTTTGCTTTACCTCGTAATGAGTTGAAAGAGAAAGTTATCAAAGGGGCAGAAATTCAGGAGGTGCTCCATTCCCAACCAGAACTGAAGACATACATGATGTCTTTGTATGAATGCAAGTACGGAGATTTTTTTCGTAGGCTTGCTGAAATAGAAACGGTAACTCTTAAATGTAACCAAATAATTAGTGTGCCGATAATATTTTGAAACGTGTGTTTTGATATTTGATAAATTTCGTATTCGTTTACTTGTAGACATTGAAAGAAGATCGATTGCTTTCCCCACATTACCGCTACTACGTCCGTGAGATGAGGATCAAAGCATATTCTCAGTTGTTGGAATCGTATAGTAGCTTAACACTAGATTACATGTCCAGGTCTTTTGGAGTTACAACTGACTTTATTGACATGGAGCTCCATCGGTTCATTGCGGCTGGTCGATTGCATTGTAAAATTGACAAAGTTACAGGTATTGTTATTGCACATACTTACTTAAAAGCATATCCATTCGAATGGCATCCAGAGGAACGTATAAACATTTTCTATGATCTGCTCTTTAGTTTGATGTTAATGTTAAATATTATGTTTCTTTTTAATAGGCATTGTCGAAACAAATCGACCGGATAACAAAAACTGGCAGTACCAATCCACAATTAAGCAGGGAGACATTCTCCTCAACCGCATTCAAAAACTTTCTCGAGTAATAAATATTTGAGACACACGATGCCTCTGTAAGAATCGGTTTCTTGTTTATAAAGTATTTATAATTTTATTTCATATTAATATGCGTCAAAATTTGTACATGGTAAAATAAAAAAAGCAACAAAAATGATCGTTTTCATAGTACATTCAACCTCTTCATAGTTAATGACTTGAAATACCTGGTACCCTATTAGTGCCAAGTAAAATTCATTGCTCAACTGCTCACTAAATGAAAAAATCATACGCTGTGTATGTGAAAAGGAATACATATTGCATACATACATAGAGAACTTTGTAATTTTCATCAATACTGTAAATAAATTATTGGAAGCTTTTATTTCAGATAAAAACATCATACACTCAAGCATCCTATTCCTTTGTACAACATGAAATGAAGTGAAGTAGGTGTCAGGTGTCCTTTCAAGTTTTCTCTTTTTTACAAAACACACAAGATACTACTAGGCTGGTGATACAATGTTGATGAGAAATTCTCGCTGAGAATCTCATGCATTATCTCATCGTGAAACACGAGATGAGGATGATGTACGAGCTCACTGCTCACTTCTCTCTATATTCTATTGTCTCTGTCATTCACGTGCAAGCCGTCAGTGTCAATTGTTGTGTCCGACTGACTACTTGTCACGAATTCAAGTTATTTGCATAATACAGCGTAGGAGTTATAGGGTTCATTTGGAAGAAGCCGATTTCCGAGTGTTCAGTTTCACCCGTCGTATGTTTAACCTTTTAATAGGTTTCAGGTTTCAAACATTCAGAAACATAAATACCTATGCCCTTTATCAATTTTCAAAAGGG
>JAHZMZ010003668.1:0-10427 GCA_027743805.1 Lepidocyrtoides sp. E14 | reverse complement strand
CTAATAATTACATAATCAAAATTGACCTTAGTTTTTGCTTAATCATTCTCATAATTATATATTTTTGTATTTTTATAGTATTGCACTATTGGAGCCAGGAAATTCCGACCTCCAACATATGAAGAGGTTATGCAGCACAGGGTTGTAGTGATTACTCTCAGCTCGTCCTACTTGTTAAAGGACATGAATCTTCCAGGAGGTAAAGTTCTCCAAAAAAGAGACTTGCTTTGTTTCAATAATAGTATAGGTTGTAACAGGTATGTAATATTATTATCCTTTGTCATAATTACAGATGCATTCAGCCATATCCTCCTTGATGAAGCTGCACAGGCCTTAGAGAGTGAGGCTATCATTCCATTATTATCTGCTGGAGGAAGTACAAAGTTGGTGTTGGCAGGAGATTATTTTCAGGTGAGTTACTATCAAGTAAAAAAATGCGTGACAGAGGTAAGATATTGAACGTAATATGATTCTGGTTCTAATTTAATTTACCTGCAGTTAAGCCCGGAGATTTTTTCTAAAGAAGCTCAGCACAATCATCTCTCTATGTTGGAGCGTCTTAATGCGTTGTACCCGGAAACACATCCGTGTAAATTAATGTTATGTGAAAATTATAGGTCACATTCTGCGATTATTCAGGTTTGATACAATATTAAATTAAATTATATTTTTTATGTAGTTTTATCTCTCTATAAGCTTTTAATGAAATATTGTATTTAACAGTTTATTTCTGAGGCGTTTTACGAGAAACAAGTAGAATGTGCTCAAAGCCAACCAAAGCATGATCGGTTTTATCCGTTAACGTTCTTTTCAGCCCGTGGAGAAGACGTGCAGAATACTGCAAGTACTTCCTACCTTAATATGGCAGAGGTTTGTTAAATTTTGATAAAAATTTGATGCCAAGTTCGTTCGTTTTTAAAGGGGTGCAAAAAATTTGATGCCTTGTATTTTCATAATAATATTTTTTTGCATAGGTCTTTGAAATAACGGACAAAGTTGAACAGTTGATATCATCGTGGCCGGAAGAATGGGGGAATTATCGGCAAGAAAATGCAATAGGGATTCTAACACCTTATGCTGACCAGGTAAATATGACAACAGCATCCTCTTATCGAATCCGTGTCGTCAGGTACTATGCATATGGTTTCACTAGTTAAGGTATTATTATTGTCTGATGTAAATTTGTAGGTTGCGGCTATTCGAAATCAACTTAGAAAAAAGGGCCTATATAGTGTTTCGGTTGAACGTGTTTTGAACGTTCAAGGTAAAGTTCACGCAGCTGAAATATTATTATTGTATTATACTTAGTAGCAGTAAATCAATCAAAAAGGAATATAAATGCTGCAAAAATTTACATATCATTATTTACTTTACTTTAATAGGAAAGCAATTTAGAGCAGTCTTCCTGTCAACCGTTAGAACGTTTCGACCGTGGGTTAAAACCCTTCCTGAGGCTGTGGGCAATGATGTGGATATGGGCTTCTTATCCAGCCCATATGCTTCACATGTAAATTATAGCTAGTATCAAAGTATTTGCATTTTGAGTGTATCGTAAAATATTTTCAAACGGTTGTGCCTTAATTACTACATTTTGTGATGCGTATAGAAAAATTTGGGAAAAATACATTCGTATTTGTGCCGACAGCAAATCACTGCACAGTATGAGTTTGTCAGAATTGAAAGAGAAAATGTTGGGGACTGAACTTAGGGTTGAATGGGGGGTAAATCCGCTGGCGAAAGAATTCCAGCCTCAACAGCAGCAATCAAAAAACTCCACCCCAGTAACAGCAACTGGAATTAATTCCTCCAGAATACAACAGCTGCTAGCCCGAATCTTTCGACCTTACGAACAACAACCCGTAGGACATTCTACGTACCAACAAAGGTTGCCTAAAAATTTTCCTCCATGGTGTGGACCTGCTTATCAACGGCAACTTTATTCGGGATCGCAGCCCCCCGTGAGCAGCCCACCAGATGGTACATGGAACCAGAATGTACTACCACCTAGAATGCAGGTCTCCAACATTCAGAATATAGAGTCGCCTCACGTTTCTTGCGGCTCCCATAATGACAAGTTAACGTCGACAATAAGCTCCGGAGGCGTTTTACTGGCAACTCGTTTGCCTCCACATCAGCGTACTATGAAGCACAGAGGTACAACGTACTTTTGTTTGGATTCTCAAGAATTCATCTTTAGGCTATCATCATATCAATATCAAGGTTTATATAATAATATGTAATATAATGTAATAAATAAGCAAGTTTGTGTATTAGCAAAATCAATAATGAACGTTGAATTGTTTCCATCTAAAGCATCATTTATTTTTGTAAAAAGTTGCCTTTGTTGGCTTTGAATGTGCTGAAAATTTTGGAATGGGATTGCGGGATGTTATGCGATCCTTTTTTGTTTTTTTAAAACTGTACATAGGTTCTTTTATTATTATTATTATTTATTCGAACTAGCAGATTCTTTTTACATTTTATTTCTATTCTCTATCTATCAATTTACGATGTTTGTTAGAACTTTTCTGGAATTTTAAATACGGCGGTTTGTTATGGCATGATGCATTTAGAGTGTAGAATCTTGTCTTTTGTTTCTATTTTTACAGTTAAATAATAATAAATGTTTCTTTGAAAAAATTACTGCTTTCTTAGCACTGATTTGCACATAAGCTTTCATGATGCGAACACGCCAATGAACTTTCGAGCCAGCTGGGTAATAATACATAGGTTGTTCATTTATTAAGTTTGTACACCTTCGTACTGGGAAAAAAATGATTGACAGGGTTGATATTAAAAGAATTAAATTAGGCTTTAAATTATTTTTTTACAGTCAGCTTTCTGTATATCTGGGTACCATAAAACATGTACTAGCCTCTATTTTTGTACTATCAGTTTCGGGTGAGGATAGCTTGACATCAGAATCAAGACTTTGATCAGCTATTGCATATTACCTGGCGGACATTCGAAGAACGATGTCACTAAAGGCTGGGAGCCCGTATTCCATTTGACAGGAAAAACTGTTATTCTGCAAAATTACTAAACTTAGAGAATAGCAGTGTGAGGATTCCTCCACGCATGCATAATATGAAAATTAATGACTTCTAAAAATAAGTTTTTCAGAATAAGTAATTCAGAAAAGCTATACAGTTTCCTTTCTGTCCTAGAAAAATGGTTCAATTGTACAAATTCACAGTGGTTGAATGGAATGATTGAAATGGAGTTGGGACACCTGTTGTTCGCATCCGCATCACTTCATATTTTATTACCTTCTTTTCGGTTCTGCTGTATTTTATAATGGCAGTCACTAGTTAATGAGTAATAACCATTGGCCAAAAGTACTCTCTCTATTCTATTTTCATCCGATTCTGAAAATCAATTGTGGTCCTCACAATCAGTCCCATTTACACAACACAACACAAAAGAAGCTCCTACCTAACCTCAACCTAATCCTACCTACTTCCTGTCTGGGACGTAAATCTGAGGAAAATTGAGTGGTAAGCTGGCTTAATGTAATAAAATTCAAGTAGAATATAAGGATAATTGGACTTTCTTAAACTCTAGGGCTCTCTAAAGCTAATATTATGTTTAGTATAAGAGTAATACCTCGATGTGTTTAGTTTAAAAATATCCAAAAGTGTAGAGACTCTTTTCACAAAATTTCTACAAGAAACCCTTTAGAGAACCCGACTTTAGGAACGTGTGAGCCTAACCTGACCTAACGTAAACCTTTCTACTTCAGGCATTCTCAACCTCGAAGCATTCCCCATACCATTGAACATTGATGGTGGCGTGTATACAAATCCATACTGCATAAAGTAATTATATTTTTCCTTTCAAGGATCTATCGAAAAGGACTCTCCTAAGCAGAGAGGATACCTTGGTGATAGTGCGTTCGTTATCTGTTATTTAAAGACAAACCTTTCTATAATATTTCTGTTAGTACTCAAAGTCTATATGTATTTAAACCCTGTACCAAACTGTTCTTGCTAATGTTTAAGATTGATTTGTGTTTAATATTTTTCATGTATGCTTATAAATGTACGTAGTATATGCATTTATTTTATTACGAAACACATTTATGAGCCTAATATATTAATAAAAGCAGTTTGGTACTCAACTGTATAATGTTGTGGCATAAATTACATTTTTTATAAAATATTTTGAATATTTGTCCTGCGGAGTTTCAGTGGGATGCCGTGAGTTCTTAATGAAAACTTGAAAATTTAAAATTCGATTTTCTCGTCTCTCCCACTCGATACGCAAAATCTGTCTCTGGTTGTCTTCAAAAAAGTCTGAAGTTCTTGAAACGCTTTTCAGAAGTTGCTATTACGGCGGGAGACGGGAGATAATCGATTTCAAAAGTTGAAAAATTTGGGCTTTTTGGGAAAAGCAGTAATTTTTTCAAAGAAACATTTATTATTATTTAACTGTAAAAGTAGAAACAAAAGACAAGATTCTACACTCTAGATGCATCATGCAATAACTACGACGGTATTTAAAATACCAGAAAACTTCTAACAAACAGTGTGCATTGATAGATAGAGAATAGAAATAAAATGTAAAAAGAATCTGCTAGTTCGAATTATAACCTTTGTACAGTTTAAAAAAGGATCGCAAAGCATCACGCAATCGCATTCCAAAATTCCAACGTGGGGGGACGTACGGTTGATAATTATGGAATGTTCCACATGGAATTCTTCCAGAAATCAGTGATTGCAAGTACATCTACAACATTTGACAAGTGTCAGAACACCTTTGAGTTACATTAACTATTTATTCCACCTCTACAAATAATTTTAATTCAAGCGTCATTCATCATTATTGCCAAAAAAGTAACTATTTTCGATAATACCTACCATCTTTGAGCTGAGCCATGATAGTAACAAACAGCTAACGGCTGACAAACTCTTATGCTCCATGCTCCCAGTTTCGTTTGAAAGTAGGGAGTGGGGTAAGGAAGAATCAGCACATGGTAGTTGTGTTTCGTACTGCATTGGCGATGCCTTTTTTATTGGTAGCTAATGGAAAGGAAATGCTTTTGGCAAGGAGGACGGCAGCATTTTCCTTTCCACAACTCCCCTCCCAGCTTTTTACCCTTTTCCGTTTTAACTTTGCACCGACGCTTGAAGATCTGATCTTACGTCGGTGAAAACTACCCCTTCCTTGCTTGGCTGGCTTAGTTTTCACTTCATTCATGAGCATTCAGTTCCAGTCACATTTACTGTATAATGCTTAGAAGAAACATACGAAATAGAAAAGCAAAGCAATACAAAAAATCCATGAAAACTGTTGCCATTTTAGCCGTGCCTTAGTTTGTTTGGTTACTCCCCGGTCTAGGGTGCAAGTCCCCGTTTCATAGGATACTTTGTATCCAAAATTTCAAGAAACAATGGATGTTTGAAATGCCACGTCCCATATACCTGATCAGGATCAGCTGGAAACGAGATCGGGTTTAATGATTCTCTTGGGAGACGACAGAAACGTACTTAAGCTTGAAACGCAACGCCGAGCTGAATGAGTCACAGTTGCACGCAACTAAGCAAATTTCTCGGACAAACGAGTTCGTTTGAGAATTAGTAAATTTGCATACTCGCCCGCGTTGATGCACCAGTGTCGGCTGCGATGGATGACTAGGTGACAAGACAACGGAGAAGGACACACTTTCGTTAAGCCTGACGATTAATATTGTTCTTTGCGATTTCATGTTTCGTTTTCTGATCTGTTTTTTTCCTTCTTTTTGCCGAGTTTTCGACCAATTTATTTCAGAAAGCCTGTCTAATTATGCATTCAATTGTCTGTTCGCTGACAATGAATCAAGAAATTTTCTGAATTTTACTCACTTTTCAGTACAAGAATTCCTTGATTGGAGTCTCATCTCCCCTCGTGTCTGTATGCCAGGTTCCAGGAAGAAAATCAAATAAGAAATTCGTAAAAATTAAAATTGCTGCTTTCCAAGTGTTTCTTCCAGTTGAAACGTTTGTATCGAGTCTCACATTATCCCCGTGTCCATAATCTTCATCTACTTCCCACCAATACTTCTCTAGAAAAGTTTAGACTAGTCTAGACAAACACTTTGGGCTTTGGGTATGCAAAACGCAGTTAATAATTTTTCTATACGTAACCATTGCATTCGGAAGAAAATACTTAACGGCTTAAAATGAAGAAACTTTCGTTTGCCTAACTCTAACATAATAAAGTACATACTAGCTTACCTGCCATATGTATTCACTATTTACGCATCATTTTAATTGTGGTGAAATGCAAGTAATAAACTATTTTGAGGTATCCACACGTTCATGGTACCACCGAACCTACCTGTCATTGGCTGTCAGGTCATGTCATGGATTATGAATAGAAAATTAAAAATGCACAGTCAGCCTTGCCGGTAGTAAAGGTTTCAGTTTTAAGAAGGTAGTTGCCTTTACTTACCCATTTTAATTAAACACATATCTCCTCAGCCCTGTATCATCTCATTTCTGACAAAGAAAAGACAGTATTACCAACAGCGCAGGTGTGCATGCTGCAAGGGACGAACTTTTATCTTGGGAGAAACCATGTCATTTAAAAGGGATTAACATTTCACCAGGTTAAAGTTGAAATTTAATTAATCTCTCAAGTCAATGCACAATGTAAAATGTATTCAGTCAAAAAGTTTATTACTGAGGCGAAAATTATATTTATTTCTTAACTTTTCACTAATATCTGCGTGGTGCTCAAGGGATAGTATAAGATACTCAAGGGAGATCAAGGAAGAGTAAATATTAATGGATCTATAAATATTTTTATTAGTATAAGGGTCCTCTAACTTTTGTACCAGCTCTCGGCTGAATGCACCAGTTCAACCCCTTCTCAGAAAATTCACTTGCATGAGATTTCACTTTGATTTGTACTCGTCTATTGGAACGGAATGGAATGTTGAATTGTCATGAAGTCGGCATCAGATACTAATAAACAAACAAAAGTAAACTAGTGCATCATCAATCGACCAGTGAGACTGATTGATAAATGTTAATAATCATCCTATTATTTTCGAATTTATGTATGGCATTAATTTTTGTTACTTTATTATTTATAATAACGATGCGATCAAAGATGCTTGAGTTGTAGTCGTTTTTGCAGAAAATACAAGTCATATTTTTTTAATTGTCATTTTTCAAGAGACATAGTGTGAAGGTGATTAAAATTGTTCCTTGTAGCAAAATGTGATTGGAGAAAGTGGAATAACGAAAAACACAAGTAGAGTTAAGCATATGTCATTAGTTTTTATATTAAATACATAAAATATTTTTGTACACTTTAAACTATTACATCAGAATAACATTTAAAAAATACATAAAACTGAGCTTGTCATCAATAACTAACTAATAACAAGTTTATAAGTTTTCTTGCTTCTCCATTTTCATCTTATTTTAATTCCATCAGTCATAAAAGCAAAATGATTCTCATGGAATACAAATTGAACAAAACCTCTAGTCATAAACTCGGTTAATAATTTTCACATGACTTGTCATGCATTTCAGACAAGTTGAAAATGACACTCGTTCTTGACTTTACTAAACTTTTATTAGTTTATTGCCCAATATTAAGCTTTTATGCTACAACGAAACCAGCCAAATTGATTCTTAACCATAGAATTCATTTAAATCCTCTTGACTCTTGACCATTTCACTACTGCCAATGCGTGATCCACATTAATATTGTTGATAATGATGGAAGAGTTACTTCATATTTTATTACCTTCTTTTTGGTTCTGCTGTATTTTATAATGGCAGTCACTAGTGAATGAGTAATGACCATTGGCCAAAAGTACTCTCTCTATTCTATTTTCATCCGATTCTGAAAATCAATTGTCCTCAGTCCCAATTACACAACACAACACAAAAGAAGCTCCAACCTCTAACCTTACCTAATCCTACCTACTTCCTGTCTGGGACGTAAATCTGAGGAAAATTAAGTGGTAAGGTAATTCACTACTTTCAATGCGTGATCCACATTGACATTGTTGATAATGAAGGAGTTACATACATTAGTGCGATCTCTTCTGCTTACAAATGATAGGAAATGACAGTACTAATAAATAAAAGTTATACCTATTTGGATTATTCTTTTGAAATATTTTTCTTCATGTCCCTTTTCTATTGTAATTTGTGTTTCACCTTACCATTGTATTGATTGTTACAAGTACTGAAGCATGTAAGAAGAATCTATAAAGGAACATATGCGCTTCCTGTCTGCACCTAAGCCGCGGTATTTTGGATTACTTCGATAGCGCTCACTTTGGTGTATTTACGTGGTACCACAATGAGTATAAAAGAGAATTGTACATCCATCAAATCAGATCAGTATTCGTCAAGTTGTAGCAAAGGAAGCATGTCCATTTTAAATTTTGTGTGTGTGTATAAAATTTGAAGGAAAAACATTAAAGTGTCCAAGTTTATACAAAAGAATTCTGAATTAATTGGGTGATTTTGTGAAGACCATCACTAAGACAATATACGAAAAGTTCGAAAGTGACGAAGATTACGGACTTAAATTCAAAAGGTGATTAGTTGAACTAGTGAAAACTTTCTTCTTGCGGCATTCGCGATATCCAATATCCAGTACTGGAGTGAGCGTACCTAGCACTTTACTACAATCTGGTAAGTGAAATAATCACGCAGACATGATTTTTCAAAACCCAACCCCCTAACCAGACAAATCTGGGGCTGGTGGTGCAACAACTACTGGTTACAAAATTAACGGCACTATTAGTTTAATTATACCTTCAAAGCTTGAGGTGGGGTACAATTTATAGTTTTCACCTAACGGCTTTCGGGGGAGATGTCTAGTTTTAACGTGACATGGTACGTGAATGGCCCCAGCTAGTTGCGTATGAAGGAAAAATAAAACAGCAATTTTGCTTAGGTACTAATTTGCATACTCCCGGAAGTGTGAGACGCGCAATTATTCCGTAGATTTTTATGACTTCAGGAAATTTCCTCGGAAGACTTCTGCAGATCATTTTGAAAGAAAATTCCCTCTGGCATTAATTCTAACGGCATGTCATATAATTAATGGACATTCTCATTCCATAACCTCCAAATTATAGTGTAAAAATACCTTATCTCTCTTCGTGTGAATTTTTTTATGGATTAAATTTTCAACGTAAACTGCTCAATTTCGAATACTTATGTCAATTTTCCGAAATTTCGCAAGTCATACTTTCCATAAAAATATCATAACCCATTCACAGTCTTTTATGGCGAGAAATTCTAGGATATCCTATAAACTGACAGAATTTTTTGGTCAGGTCACATCGTAGTAGCCGTAGGATCATTTCATAAAAATCAAGTGGGCAGCCACCATGACCTGGTGAACTCATAGACGCCATCTCGCTACATCCAGTACTCCCAAAAAGTTATCTTCAGTGAAACTATACAAGACTAGAATAAAGTCTCAACTATTCGTAAACGGTGAATCCGCAATTCGGCTAGACGCGTGACGCCATACCACCACTACACACTACCCTTTTCCCTTTTAATTCTTCTTTCTTAAAATTTTTGTTTATGTTATTATTTGCTTGTTTCTTTTTGCATTTTCCACAAATTGTAAAATATTTGATTTAATATTTTTTGTGAAAACCGGTTTTAACTTTTTATGGAGTAGCTATCATACGATGATACCTTCGATAGCCTTATGATCCTAGAAAAACCACTCAGTTTTTTCAGTTGTTTTTTCTCTTTCGTGTAGGTCATCTGGTCATTCCACGGTTTGAAAGGTACCACCGGCGCTAAGCACCAAAGCAGATTTTTAACAACTGTAAAATTAATGTACAAAATGAATTCGAACTGGGCCTTTGAAAATACATTGGAAACATGCGGTCCTATACCGGCGCTGAAGAAAGCTGCCAAAGCTTCATGTTTACCACCCCCTCCGAAGGGCTGTGATACTCTAATGAGCAGCTCAATCGAAAGAAAAGGAAACGTTGTGCCGGTCCAACTACATCGCACAGCCTTCATTGACCAGAAGAATGCTATCAATCAACTAGCTGAGAAACATTTAGAGATGTTGTCTCCTGATCTGGCATCAAACTCCACGATACCGTGGAATCCATTCAGGTAAGTAGACACTTCACAGCATCAGCGTTATTAATGTGACCTTTATAAAATATCTCTTGAATTTTTTGTAATCTCAGTGTTTCAATATTTTTTTTCAGGCAATGGAGTGAACTGAAAGATTTGTGCTACCCACTGAATCGAAGGCAGAAGGAGGCGGTAATTGCAATTACGGCAGAGAATTGTCCTACTCCACCGATTCTTGTCGTTGGTAAGTTGCCAATTGAGTTGTTTTTGCGGTAGATGTAGTAGCAGCACTTGTAGTGCTGTATTTCATTCTTTTAATCTCGAATTGAAATTTTTGTGTGTTACCATAGGCCCCTTTGGTTG
>JAHZMZ010003667.1:0-23647 GCA_027743805.1 Lepidocyrtoides sp. E14 | reverse complement strand
GAAGCTGAAAGTGATATTTCTATAAATGACTTGTGTATCAGAAAATCACGAGTTTTCATAAACGTGATCCTAGATAAAAGTGAAACAGAAGGTGATGTGTTTTTATCATTTATATAATTATTATAACCCTAATGCCATAAATTATGAATATAAACATAAACAATACTGCATCACATGCCAATAATAATCCATATGCTTCAAACAATAACAATGATGATGAAATGAAGTAAATTTCAGATATAAATATAAAATTCCAAAAACTATAAAGAAAAGAGTACAACGACATTATTAAAATTTTCATACAATTCAACAGACCTACAAACTAAAGGTACACGGAATTTTCAAACCTTGCAATTGATTGCGCCACATATATGATATCTGTTGCAATGAGTAGATTTACATTCTCAATTACCACGTTTTAAACAACATTTTCCAGCAAACGCGTTTAGAAGAAAAAAAAACAATAGCAATAAATAGGACATATCTTTAGGTACTTTCAATTCAACTGACACCTATACACACTTTTGCATTGCCACTCTGACTGAGAGAATGCAAGAGAGAGAGAGAAAGTTTAAATGGTAAAAGATAAACCCGGAGAATAAAAAGCGAATAAAGTGAATGAAGGAAGGAAGATGCTCGTCTTGCTTGAAATATCTTTAAGAAGTAGCGAGATAATAATAATAATAATATTCTTCTGCTGTTGCTTTCCATCTGAAACTTAAAGACTTTCCCCGCTTTACTGCCGCTTTACCTAATACTAATACACACATTTCTTCTACTTTTGCATTGCCACTCTGACTGAGAGAATGCAAGAGAGAGAGAGAAAGTTTAAATGGTAAAAGATAAACCCGGAGAATAAAAAGCGAATAAAGTGAATGGAGGAAGGAAGATGCTCGTCTTGCTTGAAATATCTTTAAGAAGTAGCGAGATAATAATAATAATAATAATATTCTTCTGCTGTTGCTTTCCATCTGAAACTTAAAGACTTTCCCCGCTTTACTGCCGCTTTACCTAATACTAATACACACATTTCTTCACTATTACTATTATTAAGTATTCGATCCGTGCTAAGTATGAATAAAAAGAAACTCTGAATGTTTTGGTTCACGTTTTCTCTTTCTTACAGAAGAACAGGGCCAGCAGCGGTTCTACCAGTGGCAATGGTGGTAATAGTAGTAGTGTGTGGTTGTTGTTAGTGGTATGAGGAAAGAGTTGTAGAAAAGAAAAACTGTAGCAATGATGTACCATATTATTCCAATTCTTCTTTTCGTTTTTTATTATTTTTTGTGTGTATCTTTGTGCCTGTCATGAATCCAGTTGATAGTGCTCAAATCGCTCTAATAGAAGTTTATATAAATAGGCATGTGAGCAATATGGGTATTGAGTAGGTGTATAATATGATATGGTGGTGGTGATAAAAGAGGAAAGGATAAATTTTTTTTCCTAGTTGGTTACAATACTCTATTACTCGTGTATAGCTTTCACTTTCTCTTTTTATATGGTTTTAGATCGTTCATGATCGTGATTATTATTATTTTTATCATAGAAAGGGTTCTTTCTCTTTCGTTATGTTCGTTCGTGATTCAAAAGATAGGATCGTTAACTAGGAGAGAATTTATGCAATTGGTTGGATAAAAACGGGCATGATTTTACCGCATGAACAACTATCACTTACCTACGAACAGTTCAAATGAATGATGCTATTATAGTCTGTTAAATACTTAATTTATATAGCTACACAACTCAATACCAGTAAACAACACGCGTGAGTGCCAAATGTACTGGAATTTTCTGCTGCTGCTGCTGCATGCACCCTGCATGTGGAATAATAACTTGTGGCTTATTTAGTACACCCAAATGCATTTCACGTTGAAGATTTAAAGGAGATAATAATGCATGGATTACGGTTGTAGCACACACGAGCAGCAGAGTTTGAGATAATTTCCTTAATTTATATAAATCGTTTGCAAAAAGCGTATCGCGTGACTTCCTATTGAACTTCTGGACTTGACATGACGAACGGAATTCCTTGGGGAAGTAATAGGTACAAGTTCGTGTACAACTAATGGCTAATAAAAGTGCATCAATAATTCTTCATCAAAATGGAGTCATTGCATCAGTAATCACTAGTGCCATTTTACTTTTTTTACAGTAATTACAGCAGGTTTTCTCAATAGTATCCTTATCTCAATAGACTCAAACCAGCAACCTAATCATGTGTTACGTGTTTACTGAGTTATAGCCGGCGCCATCATCCTCAGCGCGAACTAAACCTTTAAGTTTGAGGACTTTCAATTTTTCAACTTTAATACATTTGGCGTTAAAGACAATCAAATAAAAATGCGACAATTTTTGTTCATTCAACAATGTATACATTAATTGTATTCTTTGTATTTAAGTAAGTTTCTTTTATTACTATTTATACAAAGAGGCAATAAAACTACCAAAACAAGCATTGTCCGTACAAGTTGATGTGTACAATTCCTGCACAATTTAACTTTTGTAGTTTATTGTCTGTAAGTGAGTCATGCATCTCGTAAAAATGCTGCTATTCTTGTAATTTATACTGGCAAGTTTTTTGTTCCAATGGGGAAAAAAATTGTTGCAGTCCTTTTTCCAGTTCAAAAGACTATTCTACTCATAGACCAGCAATGCATAGTTTGCAATTTATGACTTTATTGGAACCAATATATCATATACACATACACTACTACTCCTACAACAACAAACAACGTGCATTAAAGACCAAGATACAGAGGCCAATGGCAAGCATTGCAGTAAACAGGAAAAGGAAAAGAGCAGCAGTTTAGCAATAAAAGCTGACTTGAAATAAACAATCTCAACATTTTATACTCAACAATGCTATTAAGCTATTTAGCGTTTTTTTTGGCCGTCTGTACTACACACTGTTGTTGTTATTATTATACACAGAGAGGGAAGAAGAAAGTAACAGCAGCGAAAGCAAAGAGGCAGAAGGAGACAAACAAAAAGGCAGTTTTTGTTCATCTATTCTCCTGTCTACACAAGTGTAATTCGAGAGTTCTTTCTGTGTGTAACGCAAGCACATTTTGTAGCACTACTGGGCATGTGTATGTGCTTTTTTTCGTTTCCCTCCCAAAAAAACTGTTCTTTTTTGTTAATAAGTGCCTTGCGTAACTGGTTTAAGTAGTTAAAGTGGTCCTTCACTCTTATTTTCTATATCCTCTTTTGAAAGCAAAGTGCGTGAGAATATCCAACCAACTTTTTTTTGCTCTGGTCTAATATCGTGCGTATCACTTCTCTTCTCTCCATTTGCTACGAGTTCAGAAGAGGAGCGATTTTTTTGTGTGAAAAATCTGCTACGTGTGGCTGTGTCATAGCATTATCCCTTTTTGCATGCTTATACACGTTCGTCGAGTGGTAAAATGGTGTATTTTCACACAAAAACAAAGGGGTCCTTTTAAATAAAAAAACCTATTCACAAAATCTTCTCATCATTTAAAAATAAAAGAGCTGATGTCGAGACTCTTGCTGACTCACTGTTCCTCACATTGAGCAACGTCACGCCCTGAGGAAAAGTTAAAAATATCACTCCATCACGGGATAAAATAAACAACTTGCGTAGGTAAGTTAAGTATATTACTGCCTAAAAATTCACTGATTTGCTCGAGCCATTCAATGAAAGAATATCCTTTTTTTAGAAATATCTTATGGGAATTTATTCAGCAAAGCCAGTTGAAATACGCTGAGTAAAGGGGAAGGAAAAAGTTTGCTTTTTTGTAATTTCCATAAATATGAAAGCTTTCCAAATTATAATTAATTTGTTCTACTTTTTCGCAAATGTAGATAGT
The DNA here is from genome assembly GCA_027743805.1 of Lepidocyrtoides sp. E14. Lineage (NCBI taxonomy): Eukaryota > Metazoa > Arthropoda > Collembola > Entomobryomorpha > Entomobryidae > Lepidocyrtoides > Lepidocyrtoides sp. E14. The sequence goes on along the minus strand of JAHZMZ010003667.1, from coordinate 19,817 downwards.
ATTAAAGTCTACCTACACATAATATTTCCTTTTAATTTCTGTAAGTAATGTTCCTTCCTTACCATGACACCATTTACATAAAAAGTGAGTTTTGCAACGGGGTAGCTTTTAGGAAATGAACAGTTTCCTCGAATCCGGCCACCAAGATAACTCTCCTGCGGGAAGCTTTTCAGGCTTGGTTTAGGTGGTTGAGGAATAACTATATTTTAGAATTAAATAAATAAGAATATTCATTAGTTTTTACAACACTATAAACTTTAATAGTATTCATAAAATTTCTCATATTTATGTGCTACACAAATACAAAAAATTAAATGAAGATTCTAAAAGAAACTTACCGATGACTGAAAGATTGCTTTCCTGTGATAGGGTTTTAAAGGTTGGAGCGTCTGCAGAAATTTCGCATTTGTAAGTTCCGCCACTTCTCATTTCTAAATTCTTCAGTTTGATAACAACACTATTTGTGTTTATAGATCCGTAGTCGTTAATCTTACTCTGCAAGAAGAAGAAAAAATACAAATAGTTTATGCATTCATTTCTTTTCTAGTCACGGGTACAGCAATTCAATACATCACTTCCATACACACACACACAGTGGAGGTCATATACCTATGTGACCACTGTATAAAGCAATTAACCAATTTTGATCGATATTCAATTTCATTTTTAACAGCATACCAGCCAACATGAAACATTACATGACACAGTGCAAACATACCACACTCTGCGTGTGCTACTGAATAAATGCATCCGTTGATACAATGTCTACACAAGAAGTGTATGATATATATAGAGCACAAATTTCTTTTCATGCTACCATTTATTTTACATTTTTCTTGTATACTCTTTTGTTTAAGTAAAAATAGGTATGTATGTACATATATGAACTGAAAAGAAAGCGGAAGAAAAATAGGGATGTGGGGTACTGAAAATAAGACGTCTACAATCAAAATGTAACATAATAGAAAAACCCACGGCATGTAAACAAGAGTTGAGGATGCCATGCTTGCTTGTCTTTCTCTGTTCCTTTTTTTTCTTATTCCACGCTTGGGTGTGCCTAACCTAACTAAGTGACTGCTTGTCTCTCCACTTTTCCTTTTTGATGCCTGATACGTCTGACGTCTATGCATGTAAAAACACTGCCACTGTTTTGTATACTCAACTACCATAAATGTCCTGCAACCCTTTTTACATGTGTAAAGCCGCTGCCCGATATGATGATGATGGCAGAGAAAACTGTGCACTTATATTTAAAATAATGCAAGTACGACATTTCCTGCTACACTCTCTCTACATAAGCTTATTATTATAATTTATAAACATGTAAGGTATATTTATATCAGCAGCAAGCAAACAGAAATGCATAGTATGTAGGGTTCCAGCGAAAAAAAAGAAAGATTGTGAAGAGATTTGCCTGAGAAAACATTGGTTGGTGGCAGGCACATAAACATTAGTGTCGTTGTTGTAAAAAGTAAAGCTGGATGAAGACGAGTAGGAAAAAGATGACGATGACGACGACATGACGATAGTTGTTGCTTTGCTTTTAGTAGTAGTAGTAGCAGTCGTAGTATTGGTGGTGGTGGTACTGAAAGTATGCAAGCATTTCAGACCAGAAGGATGTAAACCGACGTATATGAACACAAACATAGAATGAATAAAAAAGGAGACGGAAGAAAGGAGCTCAAATGTCGTTTCACTCATGCTTTTTGATGTACTACTTTGCTCTCTCTTTTTTTTCTGGGAGAAAGCTTGTTTCTCTGTAAATATGCTTGCCTTGTGTGAGTATGAAGAAGTGTGTGTTTTATAGAAGATGGAGTCGACTTTCTTTTTTCCTTTATTATTTGACAACGATCGCATCAATCCTTTTTCCATCCCTTTTTCATACAGCGTTGAGAGAAGAAATGGAATATGGGATAGGAGGATGCTCATTGATATACATGTATTATTTGCTGTGTAATTTATTGCTTCGTTTTTAAACATTTTCCGGCTCATCTTACAGTGATTGCTGACAAACATTCAAGCAAATTGAAGATAATGCGATCTTTCTAAACTTTGACTTTTTCCATCATCAATGGCATTCCGAACAAGTAATTTAATTTTTCCGTGGAATTGGAATCCCTATCTTTGAATTGAAGAGAGAGAGAGAGAGGGGGGGGGAGAATATTAACAGTACGTACAACTAACTGTACTAAACACTTCACAGACATTTTATTTGATTATTATGGTGTACCTATGCATATATGTACATAGCTCTTGAGTGACTCAAGTTGAGTCATAGAGAGGATGGTGTCGTCAGTTTTGAGAAATTAAACTACAGTGCGTAAATTTTCTCTTGTAATTAGTGCGAATCAAATGACAAAAATCTCTAAAAAAAATTTATAGATTTTGAAAGTTGAAACCTTATTTGTGAAAATATCATTAAGTTGTTAAAAACCAGTTTTTATGGATGATTGTGTGTCTCGATTCAATTTCCGATAAAATTCATACTTTATTACACATTATGTTACTGTTATTTTACTGCCGGTTTGAGTGGATATTTTGTATGGATAGCCTATTAGGTATATTGATGCGTTTCATTAAATAAAATTTATTTGATGAATGTGCTAAGTCAATGAAATAGAACTTACTTCGATTTGGACACCAGGTAAAGGGAAAACCAGATTAGAAATTTTCCCTTGGGGCGTTACGCGATAGATCTCGTGCAAATCTTTGTACCTAAAAATTGGAGAAAAAAATTGTCATTTTTATTTAGTTTAATACAATAGTTCAAATTGTGGGTTAAAATAAAATTCACAACAGAAATAAGTTTAAATGATACAAACGTTATATTTACTTAATATAATCCATAAAGGTTCATCATATTCCATAAAGTTTTAATAAAAGCAAGGAATAAATTGTGTCATACCACTTTAATGAATACAACTTTTCTCCTTCGTCAAGTTGAAATTCACAGCCGAGCGTAACTGAGCTTCCTTTAATCCCAGATTGAGGGACGGAAATGCTTTTGAGGCTTAGTCCCATCACCACCACCAGCATACCTAGAGAAAACAGAGGAGAAAGTGAGAGAAAGCGTTAGATTTTTAACACAAAAAAACAATCTGCAATCATAACTTTGATATAGGCAAGTACACTTGCCACTTTTTACTTAACTCATAATCCTTATAACATTTCATGTATCTTTTTACAACACACACACCATATAATACATAGCTCAAGCTCGGTCAGAACTAGCAACTAGTCGGGAGCCAAGATTACTTTCCCTTGTTACCTTTTTGGTTTTGTTGGGTAAAAGGAGTTTGAAAAGTAACTGGGATCACACATGGAAAAAGTCGGCTACCTTACATCACATCATCATCATCATCATCACCTTCAGATCACTAACATTTCATGTTCAGATATTTCCCAGCTGTTGTCTCTATAGACTTACATATATAGTCATATTTTTACACCACAAAATCATGTGAAAGTGATGCCAAAAAACACGAAGTTCATACATTCATTACCCTTTTCTGTGAACATAATCATGATGACAGATAGATATGTGTAGGTACACTCTGTACATATTGCATCTTAATGTCTACAAAAACTACTGTCGACAAAACTAGTGAGTGATATCCCAAAAGCTGCCGTTGACTACTTTCATTCCGATCTTTGTCGTCGTCATGATCCTATCATGATGGTAATCATCATCATCACTACCAATACCGCCACGAATGAACATCATCATCACATCACACAAAGTACACGGAGAGATAATCAAAGGAACACACAGAGAAATCAAGGAAAAGGGAAAAACAGCCAATATAAATTCCAATCTACGTAATTCCAGCTTCCGTTTCTGTCTGTCTTCTTACTGCCTGCTGCCGACATTTTTTTTTTGCAAAAACACCGTCTTCTCCTTTTCTCCTTGTCCCCAATAATAATAATAGTTAGAGAGAGAGAGAGATAGATAAGACCTCTATGCTACTTCAGATAGATAGTACCTACAAACATAATAGTTTGTTTGAGGAGATAGAAGAAAATGAGACAGAAACGTACATAAGGGAAAAGAGAAAAAAGGATCATCGTATCAACCGTTTTGATAGATATTGGACACTCAAAAGAAATAAAAGCGTTTCTGCCACTGCTGCCACTATAGCTTTTTTTACTAAATACATCATCATTTTATAGATTTCTTAGGAATGTTTTATTATGATTGTCTATGTGTGTGTGTGTGTTTATGAATGTGTGAAAATGTTCATATATATCCTGCGCCTTTACAACAAACGTACTTTTCTTTCTTTCTGATGATGATGCCGACGACGTCGACGATGATCCAAAGCACACCACTCATCTAACTCTTTGTTTTTCCACTTTTTTCTTCGTGTTTTACTACGTCTACATCCTAGAAAAAAGGAGTAGGAAGAGATCTACAGATTTTTGTATGAGAAGACCAAACAAGAGGAAAAACGAATTCGAGTATTACACGTTAAATAAGTATAAGAGAGAGAGGGTGAGAATCATTTTGCTTTTGCAATGATCATGACCAGTTAAAAAAAAACTTGTGAAGAATGAACCTACAACTCGGTAGTATTTTTTCTCTTTCAGTGCAGTGGAATCTTAAGTATCTTTACTTCTTAAAGAAAAGGGCTGCTCGTAAAAGTGAGAAAAAAAGTAATAAGGTTATATGATGTATTTATATGCTCCTTTTGTTTTCTCCCTCGTCATCTTTCATTACATTTTTATTGTTGATTTCACATTCCAGTATGAATAGAAAAAAAGGAGTGAACTTTCTCACCCTGAATTGGATGTAAGTATGTGTGCATGTGTGAAAAACACATACTTACATAGTTTGTATGTTTTTTCTAGTGATAATATAGTAATGTATGTTGTAGCAGCAGTTACTAGAACATTAGTACATACAACAGAACAGCAAAAGCAAGCACATTATCTACAGCTTTTTTTTTCTCTCTCTCCGTCTTTCTCAAAGAGTTGTATAAGGGATCGAGTTGCTTTCATCAGGATCGGATTGCAAAGACGTGTGTGCCATGGAATGTCACAAAATGATCGGCATTTCGCTGATCGTCTTCCTCTTTCTCAGTTTACAATAAGAACACACAGCAAGCAGTGTTGTATATATATTATGTGCTTTAGTTATAGGACTTTGTTTGATGATTAGTTTTCCTTTGTAGATCAGCGTCTAGTAATATTGATAGAAACAGACGGTTGTACTATGTGTACATCATCATCTACAGCAATAAATCATGTTTGTACTACTACTCATTTTTTTCTTTTCTTTACATCTCTTTACATTCATGCAAATACTGCTTTGTCATTCATCGACAGCTCTTTTTTTGTTATATTTAAAAATTAACTAAATGGAAACCAAAAATTCAACAAAAAAGGAGTTGAACTGTAAAACTTCAACTTTAACAACAACGTGTTTTCTTTGTGAGTGAAAAATACTAGCTGGTTCGTATGTAGTTTTAAAGATAATTCGAATATTGCAGCTCTGCCTGTTTTTTGGATTTTCCTTGCATGTTTTTTCCATTTTCAAACGACTTGGGTTTCTCTGTTTTTTGGAAAAAAAATTCTGCATACATCCATACTTGTAAACTACAAATTGTAGTAGTTTTGCTAGTTTGATGTTCATACATTGCTATCAGTTTCTTCTAGGAAGCTTTTGTTTTCCGCACCAGTTGAAATAGTATAATAAATCCTTATTTACGTTCTCCTTTGTCTTTTCTCTTTGTGTGTGTAAAGTGTAATGTAATAAATATGGTAATACTTAGGGAAAATACCCTTTAAAAGAAGAAAAGATCCTTTTTTTTCTCTTAGCCTTTTTTTCTCTTGCTCTCCCTCTCTGGGTGTGTGCTAGCTAACCCATGTTCCTTCTTTTTATTCCTTTTTTTTCTAAGTGTTTACGAAATCTATTTGCTTCTTCTTATGTGTTCGCCGTTCTTTTTATCCTTTGTCTTTCTGTATATTGCGCACAAAATATTTCGCGGGATCGCATACAAAAACCCGATTTGCTGCTTGATTTTTTTGTATTATTCAACGCTTTTCACAGCAACAACTACTTTTTTTTATCTGTTTACAGCTTGTTCTCATTATAATGTCGATAAAAATTCCGGAATACATCATCGAAGATTAGGCTGGACTAGAGGCTGATTTATTCTCTACGAGAAAACCAGAAAGGAGCAAGACTATGAATTTGATCTTAAACTTTACTGAGGTAGCCAGGATGATATGTTAAAGCTTTCTCAAATCTCTTACAGAAGAAGTGGTTGGAGAATCTTTTTTGTGAGTAGTGAGTACCTTTCATTTGAAATGATGTGTAGCTACTGTGCCGCTACTAATTCATTTACTCAAAAAATAACATAGAGCCCACCAGGTCATATATGATGCCCAATGGCATCAACTAGTACAGGACAATATCAGTAGACTCCGTAAATCAGAGCATGGAATTGAGAGGTAGAGACTTGGGCTGCCTGAGTATAATTGGTAGTTTGTAGTATACACCTACGTACATTCAGGCATCATCATTGTTAGTTTATTATACATGTATACATGAATGGAATGCTGAAACTCGAATGGTTAATTTAGGAATAGTGAAAAAAAAATCCTGGAAGCGTGCTTTTTACTCTGCTTCTTATTAAACAACAATTTTGTTGATGGGCTGTTTTCCTTCTCGGTTGAGAAAACAAGATGAAATCTTTTAAGACGGCTTCTGGCTTGGCTCTGCCTGCCTTTTTCCTCTTTCAACGCATTTACTCTTTAAATGTTTTTATGGCTGCTTTACTTTTTTCCTTATTTCTTCATGTGATTGTTAAAAAATAAAAAAAATGTGTGTATATACAACACATATTATTGCTAGTGTATAATATACGTGATGCTATGAGATTTAGTGCTAGCGCAAGAGAAGCAAAGTAGCCGAATCAAGTCTCAAGTTTTTCTTCTTTGTATCCTTCTGAATCACTCTCCTGTCACGTTTCCAATTTATTCCGCTTTTCTCATCCGCTTCCCACAACTTCACCCATCTACAAACACACACTACACAGCGAAAAAAAAGGAGACGAAGAAGAGCACGGCGGTGTATTTTCCTGTTCTTCTTTTTCGTCTTCTTCTTCTTTAGTAGAATTTTACTTACACTTTGATAGGGAAATAATTGTTTGACTTTGATGAAATGAAATTCATGATTTGTTTGAAGAATGAGCTGAGGCTGTGCATACAAGTTTTGTATCGACAACGTGCAAGTATAAAAAAATAGAAAGAAAGCAAGCGAACGGGCAAGAGCGCTTTCCTTTTCTTCTCACAAAACATATACACATACAAGATATTTGGAAGGAGAGAAAGAGTTGAACATGGATGTTTATTTCAGCATATAAGAAAGAGAGAGAGAGAGGAGAGAGAGAAGCAAAAGTAAGCAAAGTTTTTATTCAGTTTGTGATGATGATAATGATGATCATGGTGATGATGGTAAAAGAAGAAGTAATAGTGGTACAGTTCATAGGTACACTCTTTTGAATATATAGAATAGTATAAAGTGTAAACCAACTCGTTTGTTTGGACGGTGTTGGACCACTATTATTAGAGCTCATTGTTTGGTAAAGTGAATCCTAGGAAGAATATGTGTATTCAGTAGTTATATAAATGTACTCAGTGTTCCTCTTCTTTACTGCTACATTACTCATTCCCCAAGCTCACGTTGACACGTTTGTAACGTGAAAGAAGATGGGAATAGACGGGCTGCTTTTTACCGGAAGATTTTCCAAGTGTAAATTTTAAGATAGTGTAAAGTTAGCAGGAGAAGAAGAAGAAGAAGAGACGAGTGAACAGAGTAAAAGAGAGGGAGAGAGAGAGAGAGAGGAGAAAAACCTGTTTTACTTTTATGGGGAAAGTCAGTTCACTCTTCTTCTGTTCTTGTTCTGCTGCTGCTTATTGTGTGTGTACACATTTTTAAGATGAGCGAAACTACAGCAGCGGAAAAGGAAAAGTGGCGTGACAAGAACTGAACTGGCAACTTTTTGCTCATTCTTCTATTAAATAAATAAAGTAGGTAGGTACATGTACAATATGCACTGCTTTCAGAGAAATGGAAGTGAAAGTTGTAGATTTTTTTTTGAAACACGAAATATGCACATTTTATATCCTGTATAAGGAAGTTATGCACAAATATAAATAATAGAATAAAATAGTGTACGTGTGTGCGACTGTATGTGCAGTATAATATGTTTTATAACATCATCAACAGTAGAAGCGACAGCCAATTTAAAGAGTTTTGCTCATGCTGAATGACAGAAAACTACATCGTCATGTATGTATGCAAGTACAAGTAGGGAGATAGAAAGAGAAAGTACGCTCATATAATAGGCATGCTGTATATTATGCTCCATGCATACAATGAAAGTGATGGGCTGGGTTGATGATGATGATGATGATGACGACGACGATGGTGATGTTGCAACAACTTGCAACTTTTATACTTCATTTTCATAGTTCCACCTAACATCACTTCATTTTCATTCAAGTGTTCAGTCACTTGAGGAAAAGGCAACAAATGAGCAATTCATAAACTCATTCTTTGGGGAATTGCATGTAAATATGTAGAGAGTTTGTTGAAGAGGAGAGGGAAAGGGAGAAAGAAAAAGAATAAGCACAGAAAATGAGGAACAGTAGTAGAAGCAGAAAGAACAAGTGAGAAAATATACATTGGCAAAGGAATGAGCTAGAGCTGCCGATGTTCATAGATATGCTCTTATATATGACACTCTGAAAAAACACTGTAACATGCGAGATTGCTACTTACTTTTACCCTTTAAGCATAAGTAGGTACATTTAGGCACGTATATATATCGTCATATTTATAATGTATGCATAGAGTCACGCACAAATTGTTCTGCTGCTTCTCAACATCTTTCTTTCTCATTTCCCGTCCTTTTTCTTTTCCCTTGTATGTATTGCCCTGCCGCCTGCGGTCTCTTTAAATATTTTCTTAAGAAGACTGACTTCTGCCTGTGAGTCGTGTGTGTGTGTGTGTAAATGCTTTGGCTGAATGCATTCATGTAAATTAACGAAAAGTAGCTGGCTGTTTGCATTAAACAATTTACATTCATATTATGAAAACTGCTTCCTCCCTTTAGAATAGATATTTCTTTTTGAGAGGATAATTAAAGCCATGAAGTTGGAAACAAGGAGAATATTGTTGTGTTCTGCTGCTACTATTATTGCTCTGAATCTGTTGGGGGATGTAACTTTTGAAATGATTATTATTGCTCCTATTATTACACACACACCATCATCCTAATCATCATCACCATCACCGCCGTCAACTATATAAGCAGAGCAAGACAACCAGAGGCAAAAGGAACTTTCACCGTGTATGAGGCGAGCGAGCGTGCATCTGAAACGCTGTTAAAAGTTTGCAAACGCGGCAATAGAAATGGGCTACTGTACTGTGTGATAGCAAAGTGGGGTAGTAAAAAGACACAAAAAGTGTAAATTTTTCAGTAATCCAAGGCATAATAATGCCATGACTGTATCAGCATCATGGAATTTTATAATGTTGTAACATGCATGCAAAAAGGAATCTGGTGGCTGGTGTGTGTATGTGTATGGTATGATGGTACCTAAAGCGTTTGTAGTAGTAAAGATGAAAGTGTGAGAGAACAAAATGTATATTACCTCAAGAATGACATGAAAGGAATTTGTGTGAGGAAAGTGGTATTTATGGCAAGGGAAAAGTGAAAATGCACAACAATTTTGGTGAGACACGCCGACACGCGCCTTTGAATATATTTATGGATGACTTTTGGTTTGAAACTTGTGCTGCTAATACACATAAAAATAAAGACTCTCGTGAATTGGTAGCAGAGTGTGGAAATATATATTATTATACTTCCTACTTCCTATTATGTTGCTGCAGTCACAAACAAGAATTTGAGGTGGAAAGTTACTCACATATTTTTTCCAAGTGTTTTTCATCATAGCGTATATAGCTTTTCACGCCAACATTCTTCTTCTTAACACAATCCAATGAATACATTATCATGGACAGGGAAGAGTACTTGTACATGGTTTTATCTATAGTTTAATAAGTGGCTGGTTTGTTTGTCACCTTGAAAAATTTCTGACATTCCAAACTTTTACTGTCTTAATTTGGATGAGAATTATGGAGTTTAGGTCTTATTACTACGAAATACGAACAAAAAGACAACTTTCATGTCATAAGATTACGACAGCTTGTTTTCCTCTTGTTTTCTATAAATTAATTACCTAAATTATATGAAATACTTTGCTCACGCTACAAATACCACAGACATAAGAAGAAGGAATATCTGTTCATTAGATATAAACATGACATTCTCCTCTTGTCACAAAGTAATACAATTACAGGCAGAGGAACAAAGTGATAACTTATTCCTGCACGATCATCTTTCTAGGAAATACATTCATAAATAAATTTGTGAAAAAGCTTCAGTTGAACAAAATGGATGGCATGTAAAACAACATGTTAAACCGTATAGGAGCATCATTTTCTTACCTGACTGTATGAAAACAAGATGCAGGAAAAGTTGGAGACACATCCATGAGGACAAACTACAGGGGAGAAAATTCCACCGGTGAAATTTGCTGTAGTTTACCTCCCGCAGTAGCAGAACCATTTTGATGGCAATTTTTTACTCACTGCGAGATAATGTTTTTACCACAAGAAACTGCACAAAGGTAGAATAACGATGGATTACAGCCATTCCGGGTAACTGCTACAGAGTTATACTTTTTTTATAGATAATATTACGCAGTCTATTTCTCATGTAAAAAAAAGAAAAAAACTTTAGAAACTGCATGAATGCATAACGACTACTATCAGCCAATGATGATAATGGCGGTGATACTTTTTCTTCTTTTTTTACAAGTTTTTTTCTTCTCTCTCTCTATGGTTTGGCCTTAGCAGTAGTGCTTCGTCTTCGCTCCTTTTTTATAGTTCAATAAATCTTCACAACTTGCGTTTTTCTCCAGAAATAGTACAAAATCACGCTTCATTCCTTTTGCCAACAAAGAAGCGGTTTTTTTGTGACACTAGTGACACTAGACTATTGTAAGAAAGTGTGAATGGTTTATTCATGCATAATTTTATAAATAAATACATGATTTCGAGAGTGATATAGTTGACGCCTGCAGCAGCTGTTGATTTGCCACGGATGAAATGAATACGTAGGCATATAATATATATATAAGCCAATAATAATACTGCGTTGCTACTGCTATTAGCATATATGAAATTGTGAAGAAACGAGAAAAACTTTTGGGTTATTTTTTTTGTGTGTGCAACACCGTATCAAGTAGGTGCTACTACTGGTTTGGTAGTTATTTGTTCAAGTGCAGGAAAGCCAGTTGTTGGTGTGTTGTTGAGGTCTTACTATTGAAGTAGTAGACGACACATCGTCTGCGGTAGTGGCAACATCCGTTTGTAACCTAGAATGAGTGTATACTACAGCGACAAACTTCTTCACTATATATTTTTTTTTCGTATTTTTGTCGGGTAAAGGAAAAGGATGAGTGGTGCTGTTAGACGGAGAGAAAAGAAAGTTCAGCATAATATTCGGCTGTTCGCAAAAATATAGGATAATATGTTGTAAAAAAAAGGGAATGACACAAGTAGAAGTAGTGATGGTAGTGGTGGTAAAAGTTGGTGCCACTTGTGACTTTACACTCTCTGTCTATCTGGTATCTCTGTGTAAATAGTATACTCACTGGTTTTGTCTGTGGTTGTTACTTTTTGGTCGTCGGTGCGTCAGCAGATTTTTCATCGTTTTTCTTTCTGCCTTTCATTCATTTCCACTCTTTTTTCTTGCATTCTAAATATATTCCGGGGAGCTACTACTGCGATATATTTTCTATGCGATTACAACAGGCTGTAAAGATAGACAGTTGAGATGGGATGAGACACGCACACACTTACAGACACACTGATCTTTCCTGTGATATCATATCATATACACCAGTCACTTGGAAAATGCTTGAATAAGAAAATGAAGGTTCAAATTTATGCTGTCAGTGCGAAAATTGTATACAATTTTTTTTCTTCTGCTGTCAGTTAAGAAACAGTACACTGTTGTAGTAGATATAAGTTGCACTGCAAACAAAAGAATCACTTTACAACAACTGCTTTTCCTTGTACACGCGCACAAAATAACTGATCACAAAAATGTGCTATATAATAATATGATGGCTGTACATACATATATTCCATGGGCTTGTGCTCATTTACACAGTAACACAGTTTTCATTCTCATTTTCGAGAAGATATTACATGGTACTGTTGCGCGTTCTTTTTCTTCTGGTTAAAAGAGATTATTAGTGTTTTCCTCGAACTTGAAAGGAATAGTAATGAAGGAAGAGGCTATTGGACATCTAGATAAAAAATAAAGTGAGGAAAAAAGAAGAAAATCTTGCTGAGTCTGATGACGCTCTTCGTATATGAATTTTTTTCAGCTTATACATATTGAATGAGATCATGGACGAACTGGGTTGCTCAAGTAGCATTTTATTTGTGTACATAGTGCATACCGATATGAGTAGGTAATGGTAAGATTGTACTATAGCAGCAAATATTGCCTACTACTTACAAGTGTGTGCAATGCAATGTGCATCGTCAAAACTACAAGCATAAAAGTATAGAGTTTAGATAAGATAGCAAAACAAGCAGTAAGAAGCTCTGACGGAGATAGAGAGTGAGTGGGCTGAAATAAAAAGGAGAAAAAAGCAACAGTCAAGTAAAGTGAGTAGTAGTGAAAAAGGAGTGAAGGAAACTATTAAAAACACCCTACCAAACATAAGCACAAAGAACAAAAATTTCTTTGCCCCATTGACTGGAACAAGCTAACTTCTTTTTACTTTCTATAAAAATAATAGTATAGTATACAGCTCGATAAGTAGTATGGTAATGGCGGTGTAACGAGGAAAGTCTCTTGAAAACCCATATAACGCAGAAAATACTATTTTTTCTATTCTACTTTTGCAATTTATGAAGTAAAGTATTGTCCATAAAAATAAACTCTGTATGGACATATTAGACATAAGCTTGCAAAAACTCTGAATTGTCTCATTGTATGAGAAGGAATAATATTGCTCTTTTATCTATTACTGGAAAAAATAGAGAGAGAGAAAAAAAACAGGCAGCTCAATATTATTATTATGTACGTGCTTTGCCATTTTCAGTCTGCTAAAAATTTCTTATTACGTGTGGCACATACACACATTAGATACTATACAAAAAAATATGAGAATTTAGACTATTAGACATCTATCAGGGAGAGCTTTTCTCTTGCCAACTTATTGTTGATTCATTCTTATCGCTAATCTAATGAATAAAACCCAGCAAAAAAGTATTAATAGCGTGTGCTCTTCTCTCAATAAAAATTGAACTGGTCTGAGAATAAAGAATAGGGAATAGATTCACAGCTGGGGGAAAAAAGTGTCGTCACCAAGAAGGAAAAAGTTCATGGTACGGCATAAATTTTCAGATTGTTGGATTATGGTCTTTACCCATTTTGAAAATAAAACTTTTTGCAGTTGGTGGTAGTAGCAGTAGTATTTTTCAGCGTGAGTGAATTGAATACTTCTATGCATTTGATTTAAGAGTTTTTCAGGGTGTTATTATGTTCGTAGAAATATCTACCTATTATTTAAGAAGTTCTTAATGAATGAATGAAAGCACACACAAGAGCCACTACCATTCCAAAAGATTTTATGGGTGAAGGGAGAGAGATTAAGCTTTGGTGGCTATTATTAACATGGAGCACGTATTAGTATTAGCAGGCACATAAAATAAGATGGATAATGACTGACACACACTTACTCATCATCATCGTCATCATCATGCTGCTGTAGCCACAAGCAGGAGACAAGGAAGCTTTCATTACGTCAAAAGAACAAAGCCTTTTTACTTTGCCTCTAATCTATGGACGGGGTTGCTCACCAAAAAGTATAGTAAAAAGAAGAAGTGTTTGTTTCTGATGTTGTGGCTTCAACAACAAAAATCCCTTTCACGTTTCATCGCCGCCTCTACCGCACCGACATCATCATCATCATCACCACCATGATGATCATCATCACACACAACTTCACAACTGTCTTGGCTCCTCACATCACCATACACAACCTTTTCGCTTTCACAGACAAGCAACCATCCACCTCTCCATTTTATACTGACACATCAACTCACGGTTTTTTGGCTAAAGTGAGTGTGTGTGTATGTGTATGTGTGCGAGCAAAAAGGGAAGAAATATATTTACCGTCCATTCTACGAATATTCTGTATGTTTATTCAGACTGAGGTAGATCTGTACAAAGTAGAAGTAGCATTAGTGTTTTTTCTATTGTGGTGGTGAAATGTCGACATTGAGTTGAGATTGTCTGTCTTGGTGAAGGACTTGCAGTAGGAAGAGAAGAAGAAGAAGAAGAAGCAGCAGCACTCGTCAGCTCATTCTACCATATACTCATCTTGAACTAATACGTCTTGTGAGATACACATGCAAGCACTTCCTTTTTATTTTACTTCCCTCAAGAGTACTTCTTACACAATTCTTCAGCCAATTTCTCACAATACTACTTATGTTCACAGTTTCACCAGACAGAACAAAAACATTCGCACACACTAACCGAGACACACAATTTTGTGTTCATTTGTAAAGGGACATGTACATCCCTGTGCATATACACATCATCATGTGCAAAGAGAGAGAGAGAGAGTGAGAGTTGATAATGGTTTTTATGGAGAAAATACGAGAAGAGAAATAAAAGAGGCTTACTACAAAATAGCCGTATGATGATGATAATATGGGCTTATTTGCTCAACCGTTCCTTTCGCTCCTTTCTGATTCTTCCCCACGCGCACTAGATTTGCCACTACAGTTTGTACTTAGCACTATTACGATATTTTTTTTTCTTTCTAATAGTTTTCTCCTTAAGAAAGTACAGCTGAAACCTATTATAACTTTTCTTCCTACTCTTTTTTTTTCTTTTCCTATTTGACCGAGTATTTGTGTGTGTATCAACACCTCTTCAGATTTCTTCTCTCATCGAATCATGGTGTAATCTTGAATCTGCCTGTCAGACGATAGCAGTGTGGTTGGTGGCAGTGACTTGGAAGAAAATGCATTCCTTTGATTCGCCACGATTTTCTCCAGATTACAGTTATTGCGTTCTAAGTACCTACTTTAGGTGAACTACTGCTAAGTCGAATTACGCTCTGATGCTCTACAATAATGCAATGAAAATTACAAATGTTACTTTTCTTCTTAAGTCCGTCTCTCCCCTTTTTTCCATTTATTTGTGTTACAAAAGTCGTTTTCGAAAAGTAGGGTCATATGAGAAAGTTAAGATTTGTATGCGGTTGGTTTAGAAAGAGAGAGAGAGAGAGAAAGAAAGAGAAAAATGATTTGTATTTTTATAGATATTATTACATTTACCTATTTGTGTTTAGTCGTGGTGGTGTTCAGGTGAGAATCACCCTAAAGTAATTTTGCAAAGCTATTTATGTAACAGGTAATGTTATTAATGACAACAGCCCACACAATAACACACAAACGGGCAGCACACAAGGTCGTATTATTATTATAGAGGTGTAGTACAGAATAGTAATAAGTAGAGAGAAGAGGAGACTAGGAAAAAAATAACAGAAGCACAAATAACGCACGCTTAAATTACATGGAAATATTAGTGGGAAAGAGTGAGAGAGAAATAGTAGAGGAAGAAAATTACTACAGCACAATGTCGGCACTGAACCACTTTCTCCTGTTATTACCTGCCATGAAATAAAGAATCCAAATCACGAACATGTCCCGATGCGGATATGCGTCTAAAAGTAGTAAAAAAAGTATGCTTCTTAATGTAGCCGTATAATAGATACAATATGTATTATGTATCCCTTTGGCCTAGAAATTATAACAACGACGTGTGTGTCTCAAGCATTCTCAAAAGCTTACTTTGAAGCGCCACCGTTGTTGCTGCTGCTCTGTCTTGCTTTGCATCACCCACCGCTCACCACTGCTGCTACTACTCTGTAGTACCACCAACAACAACACCACCTTTAAACAACAGTAAACAAGACAAGCTCACATCTGCCGTATGTGTACGCTTGAGGAAAGAGTCAGATTTTATTTTTGTAGTGGTGACTCCAAGTGGATGTTGTGTTGTGTCTGCTTCTTGCAAACGACTGTGCTTGTGACCTGACCAACATGCGGGTTTTCCTTCCCTTTTCCGCGTTCAACGATGAAAGCGTAACTTCACGCAATGTACGTTTGGTAGTAAAAAAACGTCGTACGTATAGAGCATCCACCACTAGCATCACAACACAGCCGTCACTGCTACCACCAACGTCGACATCATCAGAGTGATCATCGCAGAGGAGAGGAAGCAAGAGGAAAAAAGAGAAAGGGGGCAAAGAGCTCTCACCGTACAACATGAATGCATGCACAAAGAGAGAGCTGAATTTTTCTCCCTTAATATGTATAGCTTCCCGGAGGAATTTCCTTCAAGCTGTTGGAGCAAAACTAGCAACTTGCACTTACTCCTTGCTTCTTATGATGTTCATCTTGCACTCTTTGCTTTTTTCTACTGATCATCATCATCATGAATGTTGCTACTGCTGCTGCTGCTGCTGTTACTGCTACTTGTCCGCTATGTGCATGTGTGTGTGTGTTTTATGTTTTTTCTAGACTATTATTCGTAAGAGACAAAACAGCTAGAGGCAAACGGAAGATGCATTGGGAAGACATGAGATACTGATAACGTTCTCCTCATCATTGCATCGGATGAGAGAGACGTCCAAAAGATTGACGGAGTATTAAAGAGTAAGCCATCTTACAAGACAAAAATGTATGCAACAGAAAGCTCCAGCTTTTCCTTTTCTTGCTTGTTTTCCGGCATTGCTATACTACATACTACTACTGTTGTTGTTTTTGCTTTCTTGCAAGTTGTAAAATTGCTGGTTAAACAGAGGGACAAAAGTATGCTGATGATGAAGGAATAAACAGTGCATTGTGTAATGTTGCGGGAAAGGCGTTTCTAAAATGTATTTTGCGACCGGTACCGGTGTTGTTTTCTTGTGCTTGTTGTAACATTTCCACACGGATATATATCATGATATCTTGTTATTATTGCAGATATTGGTATATTTTTCATGTTATTTATTTAGATCCAAGTAAAGGAAAGAGACATGTCGTTGTTGAGTACATGGGTATGTGTGTGTGTATGTGTGCTCAGCAGATCAGCATTTTTATGGCGTTGGTGATAATGATACTTGCTCTTATTGCTTTTGATGTAAATAGGAGATGATGCGGGGGTAATATCAGATCAGTTGAATTTTGAGTAAATATGCATGTAAATAGGTGCCGTAGACGCGTGCATGTATGTACAAAAAGCAAACACAATTTTTTTTCTATTTGATACATATTCAAAACAGGAAAAGGGTGAAAAAAGAACAAGAAGAAAGCATCATCTCAAAACTGAAAGTTTCACTAGACTTGTTAGTAGTCTCAACAAAAAGCCTTTATTCTAAATAACCCCTATTGTTCCTTGAGCTATAGTATTACCTACTCCTACTACTACAACTACGCCGACGAGGTAGAAAGAAAGGAACAAAAAAAAACTCTGATAGTAGCAGTTTTTCAATGCAAGCAAACTTTCACCTCCTAACAACGTTTTTATGTAAGTTTTTTTTGTATCTCTACAATCTACATGTCGTAACCAGTATGTTTATTTCAGTTTTATTCACCAGCCAAAAACAGCAACTACGGTTATTTTTGAATTGGCAGGAGCAAACGCTTCTACTTAAGTTTTCTCTTGTAATACCGCCTACATCATATCACAAAGCAGAGAAGAAGAAAAAAAAACACAGTTTCGTCTGTTGCAAAAGAGACGCAGCTGTGATGATGAGGAATAAGAAGAAGAACAGAAGAAGAGGAACAACAAGAGGAGAAAAGCGTAGGATTTGTATTAATGCAGTAGCGTTGGCGTTTAACATGTCTTTTTTGAAACAAGACCAAAACTAACAAGACGAAGAGAAAATGATTGTAGCAACATGGATGAAAATACAAGCAAGTAAGAAAAGCTGGCGTTATTACTGCTGCTCTTTTATCAGCATATAAAAAAGTATAGAAGCAAGCAAGTCTGTCTGCTGACATCCTCATCGCCTTTCCTCCAACATCCGTCCCTTGCTGCTGCTTCCATAGTCTTGTATATTCACTCAGAAATGCAAAAGGCGAAGAGGATGGAAGAATGATGATTTTGCTGCTGATGGAATACACTCTGTTACTACTGCTGCTGTTTTCCTTTGCTTATTTCTTAGTCTTAAGCAGTCGGGATTTGTAAGTAGGAAGAATTTTAGCAGACCAGCAACCGACATGTGCGTTTCTTGAATGACATATGCATACGCACAACCACTACCCCTTTTTCTTTTCACTTGAAAATATACTTGTTCATCGTGTTCTATTTTAATAGCTTGTCTCTGGTTTGTTGTGTCTGTCTTTGCAGAGTGAAAACACATATGGAGAGAGCAGAGACGCACACATCTCATCACCAAGAGGAAAAAGAGAAGAATAGGCAAGAGTGAAAGATCAGCGACCAATGTGTTCATGTAGCCACTGTCTCTACTGCTACTGCTGCTACTGCTGCCGATGATGATGATGATGATGACGATTACGATAATCATGATGATTATTATGCCTATGTGTTTTTTATGTGTCGCAGTAGTAGCTATTTTCTCCACTTTCCTGCTCCTTATACTCTCTCGCAACTTTCCAAGTTTCTTTGTACAGTTTTGATGTAAAAGAAGCGTACTCGTTACATTCGTTTCTCTCTCTACCTCCATCATACAAACACCAAAAACTCACATGACGATGCTAAGCGATGTGCATTTGATGATTCTGGAATGTATTTATTTATATCAAGTCACAGTGGCTGGTTTGGAATGATGATGGTGGTAGGGTGGTTCTGTACACATATCATTTGTGATGTTCCACCGTCTGATTTTCCCGGCATCATCTCCTGTCATCATAATCATCATATTATTACACGGTTGAGAAGGAACTATGCATCAGCAACTACGTTCCAACAACACAAGTAACATGTAGTACAGAGAGTAAGTCGTCATCCTTCTGTCATGAAAACAAGGACTTGAAGTAAAAAGGGTACAAATGGCTATTTGGTATGCAATGTGGGTGTACACCATCGTGCTGCTACTACAACACAAAAAAAAAATTTCTTTGCCGTGGTCTCTTGTGTGGTGATGGTTGTTTCTCTTTGTTATTACTATTTTCATCATCATTCCACCGCATCGCCGACAAGACAACCAACAGCCAACCCCATACAATCAGAAGCCATACACATATATATATATATATACACGTCATGCTCTGCAACTTTCACTGCTCAGCAATCCTGCCGTATTTTAAGTAGTACAAAGTGAATGTGGTTTGACAGGGGAAGTTGTAGTAGTGATGATGGATGCATGAGGATGCAAAGAATTACAATATTATGACTGTTTCGTACCGAATTGAGAGTGTGTTGAACTGTTGATGGTGACTTATTGTAATTTGCCTAATCTTGTAGGATATGTAAACTAAGCTACTTTTGGAAATGAGTTCAACGGTCATTCTTTTGTGTTCTTTATTTAATAATTATAATTTTGTCCATTGAGTATGTAAAATTGGAATTGTGAGGTTTTGGTGCATTGACCAAAGTTTTAGTGTTTTCCTATAACATTCTTAAGTATGTATTTTTATCCAATTTAGGCTGTATAGTCGTGAGTATAGCCATTCGTAATTTATGTATAAT
>JAHZMZ010003666.1:0-11175 GCA_027743805.1 Lepidocyrtoides sp. E14 | reverse complement strand
AACTCTCAATTTTTCTGGGGTTGAGCTAATTCCCAATTTTTCCGGGGTTTAGCTAATTCCCAATTTTCCCAGGGGTTAAATTAACCTGGGAAAACTATTTGATTTCAATATTTCAAATCTTACTTTCAAAATTGAAAATGGCAACAACAGTACTGCGAATTGTACAGCCATGCTGAGTGGAATTTTTTACGGAATGCTGAAACAAGCATTCATCAGTGATGTAAAAATGTATGTATTTGGGAGTAGATGTATTTTAAATAGACTATTTGGTATTCAACTATTAGAAGTGTAGAACCTCGTATTTGTATTTGAAATACTTCAAATGTTGTCCAATAATTGATATTTGTACTTGAAATAAAAAATTTTGGGAATATATGACAATTGAATATTTGAAATAGTATTTGAAATGGTAATAGAATACTTCAAATACCTATCCTTGCACTACAGCACGTAGCTGTTGCACAGTTGCTTTTAGCAAATTAATAGACTCATCTCTTCCCAAAAACATTGACCATGACCATTATCAAGTAGAACCGTTCTAAATTGTGCCTACATACCGATGATAGCCTACATAAAACTGCATGTCAGCCAACAAAATTGCAGTCGAGATTTCTTTTTTGGATACTTACCATGCTAGTATCGTCAATAGCTTTTGCATTCAGCAAGTACCGACTTTTCAAAATATTTTATGAACCAACGAACTACAAAATGGTAGTTTTCTCTCATTTGACTCGTTAACCAAATATATATAATTTTGTCTGTGCCTCCATCCATGTGACAAAGGAAACTTCGACTTGCCGGAAGCCATAAAGTAGGAAAGTTTTTACATTGTATGAAAGCAAAGCAAAAAATGTGTAGTAATAGGTACCTACCTATGTAAGTTTGTGCTAACTAAAAATATTACTGACTCCAACGGTTCTGTAGGTTTCTGTAGGTTGAGCTACCCTAATCATGATTTGTTTGCACTCCCATTGGTCCGATATATCCTCTGGGAGTAATTTGCAATGATTATGCTCAAGTTGGAGCGAGAAAAATTGCCTATTATGTAAAATGATTTATTAAATATGACAGTAATGGGAATAAACCTTTTGTCGATACGGTTAACTTATTCCAATCTTTCAAGTCATCAAACTCTTGTATATTTTGCATTATTCAGTTTATTGCAACCTCAAGGGAATTGGTAACTTTCCCTTTTTAGAATTAGTATTTGGCATTAAAGAAAGAATTGAAGTTGTGTAGTGATGATTAATTAAGTGCCTTGTATGCACGTGTTTTTACAGCTTTGTCTCATTTTGCCCCATAAATCTGCAATTTTGCCATTCTGTCTCTGGTTAAATTTATCCTCCAAACTTTCAAAATTTTAAAGTTAAAATTATCAAGTGTTTCGCTGCAAAATATTTCTGACAGTGATTGCCATTTTTTCAAGTCATACAAATTAATATATTAAATAGTACCTACCGATAATTACTCCGGAGCAAGTTTTTTCAGATATTATGAATTCAAAACCGTTTACCATTCTCATTTTATGCCAGTTCTCAATTGTTTCAGTTAACCCACTCACGCATTTAAAATGCGCGTCATGGAATATGTGGATGATGATCTAATAAGCAGAGGGATAAGAATAAAAATAGACTGAACTAAAGACTTTGGTTCGTAACTTCAACAGTGAGAAGAAATTTTTACTTTCCATGTGAAAACTCGAACAGATTTTGATCCTTTTAGACGTATCTGGTTCCGGTTTATAACAGAACGAGCATATACTGATAAGAAATTTGATGCAACTATAGATGAGTAGTAGTATACGAAAGGGTACTATTTAGTCATTAATTGGATCGCATCGCATAATAGGTAGTAATTATGTCGCCGCAGTTTTTCTTTGGTCTTCTAGCTAATTACTTTTAAAACGGGTCAAAGCTTCTGGTTTTGACAACGTTTAAAAACAGAAGCACCACATGACATTTAGCTACCCTACCACCGAAATGTAATACATACATGTTTCCAAGAACTTAATTCCCTTTCCATCGCCAATGACGTCAGTATAACTGTATGCAGCAGGCAGCTTTTTGCAAAAAAAATGATGAAACTTCAAAGGCAACTGATGGATAACGATGAAAGCTGAGCCGGCAACAACAACCTATACGATTTGAATCCGTTTATGCAAGAGCCATAATATGTATGTATATCTCTTGTATGAAAATGTGATTTATGATGCACTTGATATTATTCACTTACTTGGACTGCTGTTGGGTACAAAGCAAATGCATATTTTGTTTTGCAAACTTTAGTCTACTTGTAATAGTGCTTGTAAACATGCATTCCAAATGAAGGACACGAAAAAAAAATATCTCCAGGTTTCAAATAAATAATTTAATATGTTCCATTAACTTGCATTAAATTTTTTGGCCAGGTCTAGTATTATCTAGTCTGGAATAGTTGTACCTCGTACTCATATCTAATACTCTACTGGTAGTGTAGTATAGGAAATATACAGAAATGCATCATGCAATTTTACGAGTCTAAAACTATGCGAAGTTCGAAGTGAAAGAGAAAAATGTGCCCTGTACGTAGCTGCGTATGTATTTGATGAATGCGTAAAAAATGTTAGTGTGGTAATACAATGCAATACACATCAGAAAATAAAGAGTTGAGTTGCATTATTGAGTTGAGATAAGTACACAATTTATTAAAAATTAAATAGCTGTTTGATTGATCTGCTGACACTACAAAACGTTGCGTTGTACATGTGTTACATCAGTACATATTTACCTATACATATTGTGTTTGAAGCATAACATCAATATCTCTGTATCCTGACTTTATGGACTAGTTAGTGGTTAGTTAGTATGATGTTTTCTAGTGCATGCTTCGACATTAACATAAAATATAAAAACTTTGAACAAAAGTTTTATTCCACCAAACTTCGACTGCCACGTTTCTCGTATAATTTGTACAATTGTATGTGTCTTAAGGTCCAAAAAGTGACCGTGGACCAAAAGCCATTATCGATACCGGATGTTGCGTGAAATGAGATAATGCATGAAAAAATTCTTATGACTTATGTATGCATCGTGTCTCAGCGTTATCAGCAGAAAAATGTTACCGCAGGTTGGGTTTTCAGAAAAAGTCAACTGAACTAAGGAAATAGAGATATAGTTATGTACTAACGATGAATCAGTGTAATGCATATAAGCGATGTAAAAACAAAGTACTGACTGATTAACGCTGTCACAGTCACAATATGGTCAAATTAGGAAAAAAGTTAGCCTCTAGAGTGACGACGTCTGAATGCATCTATTGATAATGGTAGTTTTTTCAAGGATTTGGTCCATTGACTAACAAGTTGCTAACAAATCTTTGTTTTTAAAATACTAATTAGAGCAAATGTATAAATTGATATGGAATATGGAGACAATAATTCTCGATATATGAATAAAGTTAAAAGCAAAAGTTAAAACCATTATCTTTAAAAGCTTCCAACGAAATTATGCACTACAGTGAAAACATTGGAGCATACCAGAATACAAATGAATGCAACTTTACAAAAGCAGGGTACATGTCCAGAATCCAGAGGAGAATCGAGATTAAATATATGTAGAACTGCTGGTGACAAATAAGATGAATGATGTAGATGTGTAGTGTGATGTGGCTAATGTGGTCAAATAGCTACTCATTCATATGTCAAGAGAGTAGTGTAAACATTTTTATATGCTTAACTAATAATGAGTCATGTTGACAAAAATAACCATGTTCTACCAAGTTAGCAGACTGTAAATTGGTAATGAACGCAAAACACATCGCAGTTTTTTATCATGAGCCAAATTACGTTATGCGTGACATTTTCCTAAACTTTTTTAACACTATAACATTTTCGATAACACATCATTTTATGTATAAAGTAACGAGAAAATATTAACGGATAACTAAACTACTTGGAGTGGTAGATATTTTTTTTAAAATTATACAATCATGGCGTATGGTTGTTTAGTAAAAACGTACGCGTTCATTTCAGCTGTAAGACGTTTCAAAAACTACTAAACCTGTGAGATTGGCTGTTAATTTTTCATATAAGATTTATTTACATTTCTTCTTAATTCTTTTAGTTAATGGCTATTGCCGTGCTAGCATCTTCCGTGGTCGTCCTGATTTCAGCAATTACCTGCGCAAGAATCAATAAAGAAACCAACACTACAAGCAGTTCTCAGGAAAACAATAATTCTACACCGTCTTTCACTTCGTTGCCGACTAACCACACAGGACATGTTAATGGAAGTGTAGTGGATGAAACACCACTCAACTTTCCATTTACTCCAAATATGACAATGACAACTACTTCAGTGAGCACAAACATTACTTTCACTGGTCTTTTGAATGAAGACGAGGAAACGAAGAATATGTCATCAGCATTGTCAACATCAATGTCATCTGCATCCGTAATATCCAACACCACCAGTAACGAAACTGGCGCCGTTCTCCAAAATACATATGTGGGTGACAGTACAGTGGAATCATCAAACTCAACGACTGTGGCAACCCCAAAGACAGATTCATGGAATGCTTTTTTGGATCATCAACATGACTTTTGGGAAGCCAAATCTGACACATACATTATTTTAATGCAAGCATCATCTGGAACTGGGATATTTTCAGCACTCCTCCAGCTCGGATTTTCTTGGCTGCTTATTTGCGGGGCAGCCAAGGTACGTTGTCTTTAAGTCACAGGAATGCATGTACTTAGATAAACAAACAGAGTAGCAATTTCCCTCTTCTCCCTTTCTCCTTTTATTCATTCTTTCTACACACATCGACCCAAAACTCAAACTTTGACAACCTGATCTGCTCTTTCTCTCACATTTCCCAAGCATTTTAGTAGATTGCTTTATACCACACTGAAGTTGGCGAGATGTTACAAAAAAGCTTTAATACATGCATATTATGCATACTCCTAATACTTTGTTATTTTTTCTTGTAAAATGCCTTAAAACTTGTCTGCTTAAAATCTTTGCAGGATTTAAAGGATCGCACCAGCATCTGGAATCTGGCCAATTTCATCGCACTAATCCTTGTAGTTGTTATAATTCTTGTCCCTTTGTCGTACAACTCGACAACGGACACCTTCAAAGGTTCAGGTGCCTTCTGGAGGGAGATATGCAAGAAGATTAAGTCATTCGAATTCTCCTCAAAGTCACTCGAGACTATTTGCAACAGTGTTCACAATTTTTTAGCAAAGGACTTGGCATTGTATTACTACATTTTGGGTGTAGACGCGTTCATTTTACTGGCTCTACTGATCCCCCCTCTTGTCTGTTGCTTCTGTTACCCGTGTAAACGATGTTGCTGCAAGGGAAAGCGTGGGAAAAGTGAGAGTGATTTGATGTTGTTTGGTACAGGTGGTGGTGCTGCTAGTGTAGACCGCTATTATTAAATGTTAACTTGGAGAGACTATCATTGATATGGCTCTTCCTTGCACGTACATTGTACATGTTCTTCTACAGAGATTTATGATAATAAAGTGCATTTCCATTGCCACAAAGAAGATTGCTTTTGGAACATTCAGTTTTTAAAGATACTTTTTATGCATACTCCGTTTGCTTTCTCCGTGCATAGTCTCTCTCTTTCCTAAACACGTTTTGATTTTGTTGTACTTATCACATAGTACGAGTACGTGTAACCTGCGTAGGATTGTAAACGTTATAGAAGATAAATTTTGTAAAAGTTGTATCAAACGTACATGATTTGCTACACTTTTCCTAGAAATGTAATTTGGCGCAGTGGGAGCCTAATAACACTTAAATTTTAAGTCAATGTATAAACTCGAATTTTAATTTTAAATATAAATAAATATAGGGTTTGAACACGTTTGTCAAAGCAATTAGTACAAAAACGTCCATTAGTACCTTAAGGTAAACTTGAAAAGATACCGTACACTATATTTATGTGCATTGTTTACAGAGTAGGTATTCACATTTGTGGAGTAATATGGTATGTATTATGTACAATTTAAATAAATTTTGCTTCCTCGCGATTTGCAAATACTTTTATTCTATTAGAATAAAGCACACAACAAAAGTGCTATAAAAATACGTATAAGTACATTTATTCACGGATTTGAGAAATATTTAGGTTGGGTTGAAGTAGATCATCATTTATCGATTTCACTATATCAAATTGCATTACTATCCTCGGCCTCACTCTGCCAAATCCCATGTCTGTAAAATGTACCTGCACTTTGTCATTGAAGAGAAAGTAAAGAATGAACAAACAATATGACATTGGAGAATGACGTATGCTTACCGGGAAGCCACCGAGTTACGACTACTGTCCATCGTACTTTTATATTCTCTATCAGCGGTTTATTGGGTTTACTCCATAGGCATTTTGAGAGTTGTTTTCCTAGAACCTTCAAACGACTATTATTAACTTGTATGTTTTCATGTGGGAATAATTATCTATTATCCGTTTTAAGTAAGCATAAATAGGTATGCATTGTAGTTGAATTAGTTAAACATTGCTTTCACTATTTGCTAAGCTGCAAGAGACACATTCTGATGGTTTTGAAGCCTTTATAACGTTCTGTAATTCAGTCAGAATCGAGTAGCTCAAGAAATGGTCAGCTCATCACCATGTACCTATACAACTTCATTTGATTTCATCAATACTTTTGCTAACATGGCTAAAGAGCCTGAAGGAATCGCTTGTATTTACCCTTTATTGAAGTATTCATTTCATTTGCAAAATTGCATTTTATTGAAAACCCTGAAATTCTGTGTAGCCAATCGGAAACACTTCTATAACAGATTTTATTTAACTGTTATAAATGAGTATTTTCTATTGTCAGAAAAATTCTAAATTATATAATTTTTCAACAAAACTAAAAACTGCAAGCTGTACTGTAAAATGACACAGACTGACCTGCGTAGTCTAATGAAATGTGTAGAACGATATACGATTTTCATCATCGTTGCAAACTTCATTCATTCTCCAAGATTATGATTGCTGCCGACACTTTGATAAACATTTCTACATTTCGATGAATGTTTAGCAAACAAAACAACGACTTGTGTAAAGTCAGAGAAGAAACTATCGAAAACGTTGATGTAACGATTAACTGCAAGCTGTACTGTAAAATGACACAGACTGACCTGCGTAGTCTAATGAAATGTGTAGAACGATATACGATTTTCATCATCGTTGCAAACTTTATTCAATCTCCAAGATTATGATTGCTGCCGACACTTTGATAAACATTTCTACATTTCGATGAATGTTTAGCAAACAAAATAAAAGCGAGTTTTATAGTTCAGTGCGGTAATACCACCTTATTGTTTGTTTTGACGTTACAAACTCAAACCCATCAACAAACAAAACTGGGTGTACAAAGCGTTTTCAACTCACAATCAGTCCGTCGTCAGTACATATCAGAGTGAGTGGCATTCGATTTTGAAGAGAACACACCAGATTTGCTATATTGTAGATTTAAGCTTTTAATTCAAAGGAAAATACAGAGTATTTTTTATATTTTTAAACTCTTTGCTGAAGTGCAATGACCTCCTTGTTTGATATTGCCATTATCAGAAACCTTCATTTCACTCTATTCTCTTCTGCGAACTGCCAGCCTGATGAAAAAACGGCAAAGACAAAGGGTTGTATTATTTGATTGCTTCAAAGCAAGGTGAATTCATCATTCCATTGTAAAGGATTCGAATTTTCTATGAACTACAGGCCTACAAAAAAATCCATTTTTATTAAAATTTCAGGTAGGAATGGTAAGAACGAACAGTGAAAATAATGACCATGTTAAAACATTGTGTACCAGGCAAAAGCTGGTATATTATGCAATATGCGTCATCATTTAGAATGTCAGATGTAGTAACGCAAATGCTTACGATGTTCTCATTGAAGCACAGAGAACGTGTTCGTTATGCTCTCGATCAGAATGACCTTGTGACATATACTCAAGTCACAGGTGGAAGAATTGAAACGTGGAATACACACGAATAAAATGAGATTTTTATTTGCGATGGGCACTAGACAATTATTTTAGGATCTCTCTCAGCTTTTCATGCATATTATCCTCAAGTCGGTCTTTTTATTGCAGGTGGTAAAATACACAATACACTATAGGGTTGCCCATGATGTTTATGGTGTATCATCATCATCATCATCGGCAACAGCCTAATACATAATATGACTTTTACAACGCATTCTCCTCACCTAATATATAATTGCATTAGCTGTGTATCATTTTATGACGAATTCCTAAATATCAGTCGCACGGAAATTTTTTAGCAAGACAACAATAGCAAGGCTCCATGTTAAACCGAACATGAGAAAAAGAAAGCTCAAGTGAAAATATGAATACAATTATATTATGAGTTTTTATGCGAAGAGAAAGAATAGTTTGTGGCCAGGGATGCGTTCACATTTTACTACTTTCACTCGTCAAATTTATGAGATTGAAGACTCATTCCCGTTTCCACCCAGTCGAGCCAAAGTCATTAAGCTCTAGCCAAGCGTGTCTTTTTCAGAAGCTTTTTTCCTACTAATACTAACCCACATAATATCAATGTAATATGGACCATATTATTACTATGTAACTTTTCTCTCGCACTCTACGCTCTCATCTTCAATACTGCTTAACAGCTCGTACGTAGTACGTGGTCCACAAGCAGCATCAGTAAAAGCCTCACGCAAAAAGGTATACTTTTATTATTATATATTACCCATATCTGTTTGAAACAGCGATGCGTTTACAGTAATTTTATCTGCATTTATGTGACTCATTAAAGAAAACCATTTAGACATGTACACTGTATGAATGAATGCGTCATAAAGTAATCGCTGTCATCATTAGAAACGACGGTAAAATGCTAAAACGCATGGCAGTTTTACGCTTACTTTTTGAACATTCTCCATGTTTCTGGGGCCGTAAGATTGTTTTTAATAATATTGGTCTAGTTTGTTGGAAAATTAATAAAAACTGATATGTACTGCTATGCAGGCAATCTGCTGTGCATGCACCGCTCTTAACCTTCATTTGAGTAGGATCCATTTATTTGTAATCTAATTATTCTAATACACATGTACAGATGACAGAAGGGTTCGACAAAAAATAGTTCAGCCAGTGTCACTGCTTTTGCTCTCACTTTCATTAATTTTCAAAGTGCTGGCCTTTAATTATACGGATTATATACTTGTAGCTCTTTGACTAAAATTATTTTAATGATTTCACGCAAATTGTGCTCAAAAAGTTTGGATCAAAATTCCATTTGATGGTAGCATGTTCAATCTGTCATAGTAAAAAAAAGTTGTGTGTACGCATGAAGAATTAACAGTTTCGCCGTTATTAACGAACTGCATTCTCTAACTCCAGACCACAAGTATATATTTTCCAATTATTTTTTTACTAACTAATTTCTTAGGGGTTGAACCGATAAAAAGTTTACTATATTATGTATATCATGCTAAATGCTATCCATAATGTATGTATAGAAAACTTACTTGAATATTTTAACACTGAGCAGGAAAAATATCATGCATTAAATATTCACGATTCCATTTTTGAAAGAAACTTTTGTAGATATTTACATACTTTTCTATGGAACAATGAATGCATAACC
Organism: Lepidocyrtoides sp. E14; assembly: GCA_027743805.1. NCBI lineage: Eukaryota > Metazoa > Arthropoda > Collembola > Entomobryomorpha > Entomobryidae > Lepidocyrtoides > Lepidocyrtoides sp. E14. The sequence continues at coordinate 1,558 of JAHZMZ010003666.1, read as the reverse complement.
CACATAATAGAAAAAGCAATTTTCTACAAATAAAATTCTCACATATACGTGTCAGTCATTCATAATGTACTCAATATTATCCTAATCTAATAATTCTAATATGAAGTTATTCTGATAAATAAAAAAATTTCCCCACACAAAAAAACACGACCAGAAATGCATTGCAAATTTTTACCAATATTCTCAATCAATGCGCTTTCCATTTCCAGCAGCTATATCAGAGAAGAAAGAAAGAAAGAATATGAATGCATTCAAACAAGCTTTCTTCTAGTGCGAGAAAAAACATGGGTTACAATAATTACATGAAAAGCTTCATATCTGATTCAATCAGATCGAGACACGACACGAGTACAAATAATATTACAGTATTATACCGGTAAACATTTCTTCCCATCACGTCGTTCAAAATCATTGTAAGTGAGGCGGTCGCGTGGGATGAATGAATAAGAAAATATATGTACGCTCTGTGCTTTCAAAACAGAAATTGTGCCTTCAGCTCAGCACTCGATTTACGTATTTTTCCTAGTCTGCCACTACTGGTACTCGTTTTAACTTTCACTAACATATCATCCTATATGTCATTCCTTTATCTGACATGTGCTCCAAAAAAGTCAAAAATGTATTTTATCGTCCGCTCGTCCTCTTCACTGCTCTATGCTTTCCACATGAGTATCAAATAGGTGGTTAGATATTGATATTACACAAAATAGAAAAACGTCAGTAACTTTCTATTCTAGTCCACAGTCCAGAGAAAGGAATAAGTTATACGATTGAAAGGCAAATGGAAAAGCCTAGGATATGAAGTAGATTTCTTTTTCATTTGTCGGTCAATTCCTTCTCGTTGCAGCCACCTGTCTCATTTCATTTGCTCTCTGTTTTCAAGACAAATCTCCATGCAAGTAATATATAACGTTTTGTGCCTTTTTAATAGTTTTCCTATAGTTTATTATCACAGAAAACAGACCAGGAGTTAGAGTGATCCATTGTTCTTTCTGTTCTACTTAACTTCTCACCACAACTATAGGCTCACAGTTGGTACTACATTGCCTTTCAGAGATTAAATGCACATACGATCTGGGGCAAAGTCTATTAATAAAAATGTTGAAGAATTATGCTACTTCTTTTTGTCTCCGTATAACAAACCGAATTGTACTCAATTTATTTGTTGCTTCAATTTAAAATTGATACCATTTCAATTTACTTTGTTTGCCTCTTAAAAAATCCTTACTTTCCTTTTAATGATTTTCCAAAGAAAATAGTAGTTGGACAAATACCAAAATTTTCTAAACTTTCACTTCATTTCGCTTAAACTAAACAAAAATGGAGAATTTCTACTACTGCCCACGGTTTTTGGTACTTTCACAACAAAACTATAAGAATTTGTTATTCTGTGCTCATACCCAGTCCTCATTGCACTGCAACTAGTGATCATAATGGTAATCCTTCTAACTACCTCTTGCAACATGTGTTCAACAATAAATACATTAAACAAATACGTAGACAAGTTGATAGTTGATAGTAGTGGTTTCAATGAGTCGGAGTGAAAGCGTTGATCCCC
>JAHZMZ010003665.1:0-11661 GCA_027743805.1 Lepidocyrtoides sp. E14 | reverse complement strand
CATGTAATATTATGACGATTACTTGGTTCTGTAAATCTACTTTCTACATAACAAACATACATTCCTACATACTAAATATACTAACTGAAAGTTTTACCGATGAAAATAATTTATGCTTCAGTGCTACTGATGATACACTATACACTGCTGTACATAATTATAGCTGGTAGCGACATCAATATTTAATAATAATTGTGTATGCATATGTTTTGTTTTTTTCATTCAAGGGATGCAGCATTTCTACCATTTCAGTTTCTACTTTGTCTTCCAATCAATTATTATTATTATGTTTCCTTCTTTTTATTCATTTCCCTTTGAAAAGATTATTTAAGGAAAATCATGCTACTTAGATAATAAGTAATCATGGCTCAAGTAGATAAACTTGTTTACACTAAAATACCATCCTGCCAAATTTCCTGTTTTCGAAAGCGTTCAAGGTACGAATCATACTGGTCATGAGTTCCCGAAGGCTCATTGGGTAGAGGAATGCGCCTTCTTCAATTGAGTCACCACCTACAATTTCAGGAAGGTAACTTCTGAAAAAATGCTTTCCACTAGTTTCCAACGGTTGGTGTGGATGTACAATATGAATTGATGATTTGACTGGATTTGAAGAACCGATCACGAGTGTACTCGGTTTTAAATTTGTACCTGTCATCGTGCTTGGGGATTTGATCTCTTGGTTTTCCATCTCGGTGTTTTCACCAGTTGACCCTTTACTTTCTCCAGCGGCATTAGGCCAAGGAATGGATCGCTTTTTTATATAGTTGTAACAGCAAGCACGAAAGTTTCTTGAGCCACACATTACGGAGCACTCACTCCCGCAAGAATCACAACGGAGTCCCTCAACCGATTCCGGAACTTGATGGTCCTGTGATCCAACTACCATTGAAACTTGAAAAACGGAGAATTCATTAAAGTGGCAAACCATTTCATGTGCCGTTTTCAATGCAAATAAAAATACCTTACAACTTACCAAGGAGGACTAAAGCAGTAGCCCTGAAGAAAGTTGACGGGAGACCCTTGGTCAGCATTTTGCTGTTGATATACTATACTTCTGTATCCTTTTAAAAAATGGGAGAATTTCTCTCTGCCAGGACAGAGTTCTGAAAGATACTATTTTGGAGTAGCTCACCAAAGCCTCCTTTATATATCAGAGACACCCCCATCAACTCCGACAATTCCAATCCCTGACGAATTAATCACAGAATGAAAAACCAAACGAGGAGGTACTTTGCAGAGCTTTTTCTTTCAAACAGAAATCCATTAGCATATATATTACATTTGTACTTTTTAAATTTCATTAGCCATTTTAAACCAAAGCAAGCCATTCGTTGCCTTACACTTTCATTTTCAGCTCATTCGGTGAAAACCACTTTATATGTGTAATGTTTTATTACACCCGTTTCATCTTGAAACTGGGTTTAATATATATGATCCGCAGATTCCAAAAAGGAAAGGGCTCAACTTCTCAGTTTTCTCATCCATCCTTTCATGTTTCACGTGTTTGGCACTTTAAGTGATTTAAGTAATTGGAAAATGGAACATTGGAAGGTTATGCGACATCAGATCTTTATCTATTTTTAAAAGATCAAACAGGATGTAATTTATCCTAGCATTTTAAAGTTTTTATTCAATGCACGTGCCTACGTGCGATGAAGATGTCATATTGTAGGTAGTCGTTTTATGTGACAACTCTTATGTTCACAATAAGAAAATAAAATTGCTTTCCACAGAAAGACTAATTTATTCATTCGTAATCGCAACGGACTATCGATAGTATGCTAAAAGTATAATTGTTAACGATTCTTTCATTTTATTTTCGTAGACAATTAAAATCACAACATACATACAACATTCATAATTTAAATAAAAATTTATTTTCTTAATCTCTAAAATAAATATTAACAATAACGATTTGAAAACTATATTAGACATTTTTGGAATATTCAAACCAAACTATAAGAAACAGTATATGTCAGATGTAATAGGTAATTACTTAAATGATATATTGATAACATTTATTAGACATGCTTTTTAATGATAAAAATATATACTTTTTCAATTAATCAACACCTTAGCACGGATCTTTAAGCTATAAAAGTTCAACAGTTCATTTTAAACACAACATTGCACATATTGGGTCATCTTATTCCTCTAGTTTTGACATTTACACAACAAAAAAAGGCCAAACTCACAACTAAACATCACATTTTTTTCAATCTTGGCTACTTATAACAGATGAGTATAAATGATAGTAGAATGTTTTGCCCCAAGCAAACAATTTATTTTATGCTTCAAAATCCCAACACCTAAATACATTAAATTCCTTTTTGAGCTTCTTCATCTTTTACGGTCGTATTGTTTGTTTAAAAGAAAGGTATTTCAAAAGATTACGTTCTCCGAAACCGAGAGACAACGTACCAAGTAAAATGTTAATAGAATGGTAAGTATAATATGATCTCTATCTAAAAATTCATTATTCACAGAAATATGTTGAGTACGTAACGGAATCTTGTAATAATGAAATCAAAAATGGTATCACTGAGAGCACACTCTGACAATGAAGAGTACTCTTCCTGGCTTTTCAGTAAATTAATTTAATGATAGCTAGTGCATTACGCTTACATATCTGTCAAAAAAGTTAGGGTTTTATCAGGTGTAATCTACGTAAGTAAATCGTTTGCAGTCTGGCGTAGTCCAATCTCCTTTTTTTTATTTTGATAGGAATTTAATTTCCATCTTTTTATATTTCAAAGGCTATTTTAAAATTTAAAACTGGTTGGCACATTTTTGGAAATCAATGTGCGGATGATAAAGACAAATCAGGATATCATAGCTATATTTAGTGATAATGAAAGATTGTCCTGTAACATTTCATCTTGCCAAAACTAGAAAAAAATTTGCTGTCTTATATAATAACGTAGGAATAACTTCAATCAAATATCTCTTAATAAAACTTTTTCGCCTGACTTTCTTTACTGGATTTATATAAAAGATATCCTAAAATTACACCCATTTGTACAAACGCCATTGCAACGACCACAGTTGTGGATACACAGCTAACGTTCGGACATCCACCTTGTGCTGCTGCTCCAACTGGTGCGGCATGGACACGTTGCGAAACCGTTCCTACATCGCGTTTAATAGCATTGATTCCCTCCTTAAGCTGCAAGTTTACACAAAATATCAACAAAGAATTATTTTATTTGTTTATGTACATCGGAAAGCTGAAACTAAATCTGCATGGACACGTTGCGAAACCGTTCCTACATCGCGTTTAAGAGCATTGATTCCCTCCTTAAGCTGCAAGTTTACACAAAATATCAACAAAGAATAATTATTTTATTTGTTTATGTACAACGGAAAGCTGAAACTAAATCATTGATTTTAAGTTTACCTCATTGACAGACCCAGTAATGTCAACATTTCCGTAACTTCCTGGTCGAGCATTGGCCGTGTCAATCTTGGTTCCAACTCCAACGATCAGATTCCTGTCACATAAAATTTGTGAAACATTTCTCTTGAATCTTGAATCTGCAGAACTTAAAAAATCGTGAATCTCACTTACTTGATGTCTCGAGTGACAGAAACCAATTCTCTGCTGGCAGCAAGGATATTTTCAACCTCATGCCGTTGGAGAACTCCTGCTCCTGGAACTCCTCCGGCCACAGGAGGTACGGGTACATGCCCTTTAGAGACGTCATCACAATTAATTGTCATTAAATGGTGGCAGGTATTGAAAGAAAAATACTCGCACTGTAATTACAAATAATAATAACCTTACCTGCTACTTGCTGAGCACCGCCACCTTGGCTCATTGTACTGACTAGAGATATTGTTGTTTCTTGTCTTCCTACAATTTCATCCAATTTCCTGCTGAGCGTTTGAACAAGGCCTCGAAGCTCAGACTGACCTTGGAAAATTTGCCTAAGCTCTCGAATTTGCTCCTCTTCGAACCAGTCATCGTCATCCTTTTCCTTCTGAGCCTCAGGATGTTCTTTAATATATCTATGTATTTTTTTAAAAAGATCCACCCATATGAACAAAACAATGCTTGACATTTTCCAAAAATGTGCCTAAAATGAAAGTAAAACTTACTCTTCCTTTTTCTTGTCCAACTCTTCCTGATATCTCTGGAATTCCTGGTCAAATTTGTGTTGTTCAGCCTGTTGTGTGTCGGTAACTTGACCACTTTGCTCATCGTGTAAACTGAACGTTAGAAATTTTTGGGCATCGTGATCATCTGGAAATACAAATAATTGTTTCAAATCAGTAAATCATACCCAAACCAAACCAGATTCAGGTAACCAAAATTTTTTATTTAAACGGCCTTACCAGCTAAAGCCTGTATGATGTCATAAGACACTTGTAGTTTGTACACTTATTACTTCCAATTTTCTTGATATCCATTTTTTCAATTGGAAAGAAACTTACCAAACCGTCCGCACCTATCCTTCCACGACCGGTAACTCGGAAGACTAACTCGACTTCCCACCAATCAAAACTAGTCTGCATTTTGGACCACATTCTTCCCTTTTGACTTTTTAAACTGGGAGTTATTCTCAAATTCTCCTCCGAAGCAATGGCATCTGTGTTGCGGAAAAACCCGTTAATGATGCATTGCATACTCAGTGAAACCATTAAAATTAATTTTAAACGCTGGAAACTTACTGCCACTGTGCTCCCAGAATGGAACGGTTCCATCTTTCTGTGCTAAATAAGGAGGCTTAAAAGAATACTTGTACTCAAATCTCCTAAAAGGTTCTGTGGCTAGTACATTTAAAATTTGTGAAATAATTAAAATATTCACTATAATCTCCGCTATCGACCCCATTTTAAAAAGTAGTTTAGTGTCTACGTTTTTATCCTACTAAATGCTTCTAAATCAAATTGACTATTTTGTTATGGACCCGTATCAACAATCCGAAAAAAGTACTTCCTCCTAACTTACGTTAACTTATTACCCCACCACATATACAACACTTGGCAAAATTGACTGTTGGGTTTTCAGTTTTTCCGACTGAACAGTGAACCCCAAATGATCAAAATTCCGTTTAATGCCGGTATTCAGCTGGTTTTTTACGGTTAAACACTGCTGCCCTGTTGCAAATTACACACATACTTGCTCCATGCACATCCACAGCACAAATAATCTTATTTTTCTATCGTCCGGTGCATAAAATCTATCCTTCTCACTCTGCCGTATGGATTTTCAAAGTCCTTGAAGGTCTCTCGTGATTATCGTTAACAACTTTCAGTCAATTATATTTTCATTTTATCTTACTTGCCGTTCGTTGATTCCTTCAAATATTGGAACCAAATTAGTAGAAATGTGAAATAGGTACCGTACTGTCAATCGGTAAGTAGTAGTGGCTAGCACTTATTACAAGTTGGCACCTTCCAACACATACATGACACGATGCATGCACAGACTTTTCTTGTTTAAATATTATGCTCATCATCATCATCTTAACAATAATATTATTCTCAGTGTAGTAATAGCACTAAAAAGTTGCAAGAAGCAGAGAAACAATGAACAAGGTATGTGATGTGAAGGTATGCAATGTAAAAAACGCAACATCACCAGCAAGTTTTTAAATTAAGAAATCTGTACGATACACACAAGCATTTGAAGCATACATATTTTTATTACATACATCTAATATAGCCCTCAGTTCAGTCAGCATAAAACATCATCCAAAAGTCTCAAATCCTGTCAAATTGAGAAGGATCTGTTCATATTTATGCGGAGTATGTACTGGAAAACATATGGTGACATTACATTCGATAATTTTTGCCTGTAAATTCAAGTTTTTAAAAAAGAAAATGACAAATATAATTGCATTCTATAGGTCCCTTGAAGTGCGCCTTGTAAACCCCTCAATGTAGATTGTATTTGCCACTTTGCGGTAGAGACCTTTTTGTATGAAGTTGGACGATTATGGCACACGTGTACAAAAAAGAAGAAAAGTGTCATTTACTTGGTATGGTATTATGGTATATTGAAATTATTGGCAATGAAAAATAACTAACCGAAACTAATGAATAATATTCAAGAAAATGTATTTACAGCATTTATTAACAAAGGAAAGGGTCAACTAAACTAACTGACTAAGTATAAAGGTAGTTTGTATACGTGTTACCCTAATTGTGCGACTTGTAGACAAGGATATCATCAAGTAATTCAGGTAAGTTTATTAGTAGAAATGTATACCTATACGGATTTAGACCAAAATGACAATAATCATGAAAAATCTGACTCAAACAATAAGGCAACGTACTATGTAGTATGCATATGTACATACTGAATATGAAAATTGTCACCATCTCATGAAAGCATAATATGTACCTACATTAATAAAAAGACTATGCATGGGGCAATATGGTAATGATATTTCTTTTCCTTAACCATTAGCACATCGATTAGTCTGTACAAGAGAATATTATGCTAAATGAACTTTAACTAAGTACACATAGTATTTTGCTGCAAAAAACTGGCAGTTTGTACATATGCAAAAAAAATATTGCTTATTTGGTTGTAGGAGGAATATAAACGTAAGATTTTGGACTAGAAAAACATCGATTTACATTGTCGATGCAGACGTCAAAAATTTATGGCTACAACAACTTTTTGGCATGTAAGTACACAGAGACAAAAATGATTTTTGAAGCGATAAAAATTTTCCCAATAGCAGGACATGATATCGAAACTTTATGTCCATAATTAATAAGTAGGCCATTTGGAAATAAACGCCAAACAGACTCATTTTAAATATGAAAACATAATGAAGATAGGTATGATATATTTTAGGTTCTTCCGGATGGTATCTTCCATGACAAGGTACAGCTTTTGGTGTCTTTTTCTCATTAATTCGTTTTCTAAATGAAGACGGGACTGTAAATTTTGAGATACAAATGCCTAGTTGAAATTCATTTTCATATACGTAAAAACCAAGTTTGTGATGATGATGTATGCGCAAATCTTTAATTTGTTTTATCGTAATTTTTGCCATCATATTATATGATTGTGACTGGTGTTATAAAAAATGTCCAAAGAGATCACAGATGAATGAGGATGTAATCTCTGGCATATTTATAGTCTAAACAAATTCTGTATTATATTGCATTTTTAAACTAAAATACACTGCATATATTAAGGATAATCCAAATGGTACTGAAAAAATGTGTAAATATCGTCATTCGTCTTCAAACATGATTTTGTTTACTTCAATGAAATGCCTCCGACAAAAAATAAAGCAAAAATTTGACAGATGAAGGGAAAGATTTTATTACAATTTCTAGCTTTTTCTATAAAAACAGAACAAACCTGTGAACATGATACTCTTTGTGATAAGTTCTAATTTATTTATAACAACTTTATCATTATTGCTGCAAAGTGATCTTTAGTAAGATCATTTGGATTGAACGCCAGCTTGCCATTGTCATCATATAAATCCCGGTAATCTAAACGGCACACTTCTTTGAAGCCAAGTTTTGTAACTGCTGCTCTAGTATATGGACTTGTGAATAAACTTTTTGCCAGTTTGAATCCTTCGGCCTTTAAAAACTTTAGGTTCCTTACATACATTTCCGTTGTTATTCCCTGTTGCCGATGATGAGGGGCGCAAGAAGCTACAAAAAACTCTGCATACTCATCCAAACCAAATGTCTCCAATAGCCCCGCCATATGTTCCGTAACATCAACTAGACGCAGTAGCACTTTACTCTGACGAGATTTGATGGGAACATCATCAAAATTTGTTAACGGTGTGTGTCGGTATGTTACACGCACGGCAACCACCTGCTAACTAACAACCAGTTTTAATAAAGGAAATATACGCTCATGTCCAATGACAATGGAAAAAGTATTAGTACTGTATTATAACCTCTCCAGTCGTTTTCTCTTCCACAAGGAAGCTCAGATCATCTCGCAACATTTGCCTTACAATCTGACCCATCTCTAAACCAAATTGGTCGGAATAACCTAACAATTTGGATGTTGGCTCATCATGTAGAAAGTATTTTTGAACGTGGTCCACAACGGAATCCCAATCTCTGGGTTGAACCTTCCTAAACATGTATTTGCCGTTGGCCCATTCTCCTTCTACAATACTGTAGTTACTCATACTACCGTTTGATATATTTGCACTATCAAAAAAAGTTTAAAATGTGGCGAGAAATGATTATTCGAGTACAAAATTTGCAATTTAAGAAAGAGAAGAAAAATATGATTTTTCACTTCTAGGACACAAAGTTAAAACTAATGTGAAAACAGTGAGGTAACTACAATGGATAGCAGTGTGCATGAATGAATGAGCTGAACTAAACTGAACTCCCTACCAAATAAAAACTGTGGTAATGCTCGTTTAGAATTATTATGATACGTTGCGTGTGCATGTTACATTTTAGTAAAATGATTTTACAATTTTACATCCATTTACGAACAGACCTTTTTAGCCAAAAAAGACGTTTTTTACTGGAGGTTTGCTTATTTATAATTGACGATGCTAGCTATCAGTCTAGTCATTTCATTTCGTCACGCAATAGTCAATATTTTTCATTTTTGTCGGATTCTTACAATAATAACGGTGCATTTGTTTGAAATCCTTTTAGTTAGCCCTAATGATATTTTGTTTCTCTCTTTCTCTCGCACTCAATTATAGATTCGTGAAAGCAATGACATCAAGAGTTGCGCTTCATTTGTACGATGAAAATTGAATGAAAAGATGAGAAAAAATGATAGTAATAAAGTACATATTATGAGCTTGTGTCAATAAGAAGCGTTCATTTTATGAGTGGGAGTACTTCAGAAAAGAAAAAATGGTTCACAGAAGCAACACAGCAGCAGTCAAAAACTGACGAATTAGCCGCATGCATTTACCCACTACTGTCAAAATTCCTTCTTTTGAGGATAGCCCCCTGAAATCATTTTAAGGTCATTGGAAAATCCTGTATTGCCGTCAGTAAAAAACTGACGAATTAGCCGCATGCATTTACCCACTACTGTCAAAATTCCTTCTTTTGAGGATAGCCCCCTGAAATCATTTTAAGGTCATTGGAAAATCCTGTATTGCCGTACTGGAACGGAATGGATTGTGATCATAAACTTTTCACCTTTTGCAAAAATAGAAAAATACAGGTCACTCCCAAAAAGCCATAAGAAGTAGTAAGAACGAGTCATTCTCATTCTTAGTTTAGTACCCTCACTTAAAGGATATTTTTGTGCAAATGAATAATTTGAATCGCGTGACAGTTTCAACTTCAACATGTACTGTGAATTCAACTTGAGCTTATTGAATTATGTAATCATAATTCACAATTTTCGCAGTGCAATTCAATGAAATGTCCTACTGGAAAGAAAACAATAACAGCAACTAGCAAACAAACATTCGTGATAATACTTTTGTGTTCGTACTCTTTTTTAAAGCCCGTAATGATGTTCCCACTTTCCTTCATAATGTGGTCATAAATTAACTGGATATTGAAAACATGACTTTTAAGAACTTAAGTTTTTATAATTAAAATACATATATTACATGATATCATATGTACACAATTACATATTATAGATTTTTAAATAGTATGATTATTGAAGAAGAGCAAGAACAACAATAATAATAACAAGATAAAACAACATATTATGCAAGTATTATATTATTGCGTCGGAGTAGGCTGAAAATGGAAAGCGTATAACGTAGAAATACTGAGTAGCACTTTTCCGGTTTACTAAATTTTAATAACGTACTTTAGCTTAGCACTTTTAACTTGAGTTGAGTATTACCCTTCCACTAGGTTGGAAGATGTTAACAAATTGTAGCTGCATTAAAACATAACATTGTTCATTTAAGCTTGCAAAGACGGCACTTTTCTTGACTTGACCCATGCATCGATAACAATGAAGTGAGCGATAGCTGCATGTGGTACTCAACAAGGCTTACTTTTAATTTCAAATGAGCTATTATTATTAATTTCTTAGCAAATAAGATATAGTTTAGTTCAGGCAACATTGGAAAATATTATTGTGAGCGAGTAACTTTGCAAATTATCAGTATTACTAAACGATGATTTACAAAACAATCTCGATAGGCTCTGTCTCACTGTTGTTGCTTGTGTATAATGTTATTGAAATGTCTACCAGCATAAATGCATAGACGTATTGAACATGAACATGATAATAACAAATAAATGAATTATCGAACGGTGATGATTTATACTTAATTATTATTATATTATGTAAGAACCTACATTGCTAAAATGAGCGACAGCTATTTTTATAATAAAGAGCACAAATACAGCCTAGCTAATTATGCGGTGAAATTTTAAACAAAACTACTACCATGTAACATAATGGTGGACAACCGTTTTGTTCTTCAGAATGAATGAATATCGTAAAGCAAACAGACTGTTACGAAAAAGGATGCGGACGGATTTTCTGTGTGATGCAAACAGCTATCAACGAATTACTTTTAAAATCATGCCTACCATTAACTGACTACTAAAGAGATATTGCATTTTGTCAAATTGCAATCGTTTGGTAAATACAGGTACATTATTGCTTTTAGTAGAATCAAACTGTTTCATTACAATCATACATCCATGTGTACCTTGTTTATTAGCAAGTAATAGTCACTAGCTATTTATATTGGTAAAAGGAACAGTCAATACAATACAAGTCAAATATAAATTAAATTTTTATGATCATCTATACACAGCTGAATTCGGTCACTGATGTCATCCTTACTTACTTACTCCATGCTGCTAAAATACCTGGCTTGCCCAAATAAACGAGTATAGGGTAATGATTGTTGAATAAAACATTTATCACAAAATCGCTTCGCTCAAAAGAAATGGTACTGTGCACTAATGTCATAAAATCCTCTTGATACACTTATTAATTAAGGTTCGATTGGAGAGCAAACGGTAATTGCTGGTACATTAATCTGTAGATCACTTTTGACTATAGATATGAATGTATCTTTCTCGCGATCCGTTTCAAACAGTAGTTCCCATTTGGCTGTGTCATAAATCAGTCTTACAAAGGTGGGGTCGCTTTCCAAAGATTCCTAAAAAAAATAAGTGGTGTTACTAGTGAAGAGTTTTATGTCTCAAGTCAAAAAACAATGTAAGGCTAACAACATTCAAAGTATTCTCAACTTACAATCTGACGAAGAGTTGAAAAAGGCTTGCAGTGTTTAACAAGAACCTTTTCATTAGTCTTTGCCATCCAAGACAAATCTGTCACCAAAATGATGTCCTCACTGGTTAACACAATAGCTGAGACTGCATAAGAGTGTTCTACAAAAAATTAAGCCATAAGTTAGCCATGAGAATTATATTTTTTTAAAAATTCAAACCATCATTTTTATCTAAGAAGGTTTTATGTTTGTTCTTACCAATATCACAAAAGGCGAGTCTGACAATTCCAAAGTATGTCAAAGGACTAGTAGGACTCATCAATATCATTTGACTTTGACTCAAGTCTCGAACCATTGGTGGTTTCTCCAATTTGCCACAAATCTCACCTGTATGAGATAATAAAATGGTAATGAAAGTAACTCATTTTATATTATCACAATATTCACAATATTAATAGTAGACCACTAACACATGAAAAATTCCAAAAAACGGGAAGTTCTCTCTGCATCTCGAAATATCATG